>BQKZ01000313.1:156051-171293 GCA_036244855.1 Temnopleurus reevesii
ACTACTGCTGCTGCTATACCTCTACCACTACTACACTGCTAACTTAAATTAGGCCCGACGGAAAAGGTAAGTTGAGACGGCTGGATTCTTAAACTAAGGGGAAGTTGAAACACAACCCCAAAAGTCCCCCCTTAACCCTTTTAGGATGATAAAACACATTTTGTGTTTTGGTTCAATAACTTTTGATGTAGTGCTCTAAAAAATATGCATGATGCATGAGCAGAAAGAGAAAAGATTCTACACTAGACCTGACCATATTTATTCCATCACCGTTTGTCGCTGGATGCAGGGAATTTTTTTAATGAAAATAATCACTGAAATGGTCATAAATCCTTAAATTGGCAACGCAGAAATCATTTGAAAATCACAATTTTCCACGCAAATTGGCAACTTTTAACTTTTTAACTCTCTTTTGACAAAGAAGATTCCATATGGCATATTGAATTGAATGATTGAATTTGTTGTAAAATAATTCCTGTCCTGAATGGGTTAAGAAAGTGAACCAGCCTTTTAAATGAGGAGTAACCAAAAAAAAATTCTAAGGTAAGTTTCATCAACTATGCCCCTATATTTTCTTGAGGAAAATCAGTTTGATCAAAGTTATGTGCGATTGAGCAGACATAGCTGAGAGAAAAAAAAACGTAACTTTTTCTAAGTCACAAGGGTATTTTTTTTTTCTATAAAGCACCTTGTATTGATAAGAGCTTAGAAAAGTTTTAAATGACATCCATAGAATTGAACTACATTGTTCACCAAAAATTCAGAATAATACGTTCTTCCCGAATATGATATTTGATTAAAAAAAAACAACCTGAGTTTCAATGAGATGGTTGCATACTATGTGATATTTTCCATTACAGGATACCCGATTTCTCGGGAGCTTCTTCGTGGGGAACTCACGAGACAACATCTTGAACTACACCTTGAGTTACCCGGCGGTAAGTCTCAATTTAATAACCATTCCAGACATTTCAAACATGGCCTCTAGGGAATGAGATAGTTTTATGAATAGTGTCAAAATAATGTAGATGCATCGATTCATTTCAATGATTTTACGAAGTTTCTTTTGAACTTGATGAAAGTGTCCCAACATTTATACACAAAATCGCCAAGGATTCACCAACTAAAACCAACCTTGAGCTGAAATTTAAATATAAAAGGTCAGATAATTAACGGTTTGCTTTTATGGAGGTATATGGTACGGCTATATATCTTTATAGAAAAGATTATTGTTGAGTCCCAAATAAATTACGATGTCTAGTTTGAAAAATGAACATCAAATTTACCACTCACATAAATTATTGTTTTTCTCTTTCACAATTTGTATTCATTATTGTGTATTTGTCTATTGTACAAAGGGTTTAAGATATAAATCATCAAATCCATCCTATAGATTGAAGTGTGTCGGTTTAGGATAGCCGAAAAGGAGACAGGATACCACATAAAAAGATCCATTTAAATAGTCTATTTGTGATTGAAAGTACGAAAGTACGCCCGACCTGAAATGCTATCTTATAATCTACAGAGCACATAATTCAATTATATATAACAATTTTTAACGGGATAGCCATTTTATCGGAGGTTCCTTAACCCCCTTTGTCTGCTGTAAGCTTTAGCATTGCATAAAAATTATAAACCTCGTACAACCGACTTACCCTCTGTTTTCTTTTAAAATGTCACAGATTGGACAACCAAAATGTTACATTAAAGCTTAATATTGTTTGTTCTTGTAGTCTCAGTGCTGTTATAGGCTTGTCATTCATGACGACACAATTGGGCAATGGGGCTCTGTCCAAGCGAACAAGGAAAAGCTGGAGAGTGCTGAAACATTAACATTATTTCTTAATGTTTTTTATCTTCCTTTTCTGACAAAAAAGTTTTGTTGGTATATATACAGGGTGTGATCATTTTAAACACTTACAATGATGAAATCGTATCATGTCATGCCAAAAGCTCATCTAAATAAGTTTAAAGTGAAAGAAAAACAACGGTGGAATTGTGACTGTTTGGGGACATAGGCCTGTATATGATGGAATCTTTTGCGACCCTGGGTTGTTTTAAATATTTCTTAAATAAATTTTTATTCAAAATCAATTTTAGAAGTCCACTTTAAAAACGCTCTCATGACATGCATATGGGACTCAAGTTCTCTTCATAATTCATGTGATGGCGATTCTATGAATAAATCTCATGTTTAGAATAATTCAATCAAAATAGTAAAATTTCGTAAATCACATTTAAAAGTCGGTCCTTGATATGATATGTAGTTATTAGATCAATCCATGCCTTTTCAGGTGTATTCGGTCTTCTGTTGGAAAAAACTATTGTTAATAACAACTCTTTTCGTCCATTTTAAAAGAAATTATTAAATATGACTAGCCCTATTTTCACTGAGTATTAAACAAAAACAAAAACAAAACTGAGAAGGTGATGATAAATAATGAGTCACTGTAGATGACTTTAAAAAAAAAATTATCATTGATATTTTCTTATCCCAAATGTTAATTAATATATATGTATATTTTTTGTAGACCTGCCGCGAACAGATCAACAAAGTGACCGACCTAAGATATAAAATCAAGCTATCGAGCCAGGATCCAGCTTTTTATCACGAGACTGATGACAATGGCATCGATGTGAGTACGAAGTCGACATAACAGTAAATTATAAATATTCTCTTCCATTTTTTTATTTATTTAGTTTTAGAATTCTAAATTACATATTCTATTTTCTCTAGTTTTCGTCTTCTACTTTTTTTTAATCTGTGTAATATTTTTTCTCCACTTAATATACCGGGTAATAATCTTTTCATAATCAGAATACTTTGCGATTTGAAACATCCGTATTAAGCGTCTAATAAATGTTATGTATCTTTATTGTTATTCAAAATTGTATTAATATATTTCACATGCTTTAAGGTTTTTCATTCAAATGCATGCTTTATTCATATTCATTTCATATTTGATATAATTAATTCTGTTGTCTATACTTTGTATAACGTTTTATTCTGTATATTCAAATTGAGATTTGCTAACAGTCCACATATATTTTGACCGAATAAGGAGACATTTTCAATATAATGACAAAATGTTAACCAACAATATTCTTTGCAGCGACTGGTCTGTCACGAGACGATTGATTTCAGTGAGCGGCAGCGACCACAGTTTTTCTTCTTTTTTCTCTTGCGAACTGTCGTAGCAATCGCAGAGGCTTGCACGACGTTAGCTTTGAGATACACCTGACCAATGGCAACGATCCTATGACGAAAGAGTTTGAAGAAAATCACAAGTACTAAGTATTCATATCAATAAATGAATACACAAAGTGACCACAAAAATGGATAAATACTGATTATCTGGTCATTGGTGCAATTGAATCCAGCTAGCAAATGCTAAACTGGGACGAAGAAAAAAATACGAAGAACAAACGTACAAAATTAATGATTGCTTTAGAAAACAAAACAAAAAAGAATGAAAAAGAAAAGAAAATAACGAATTTTCAAGGAAACATGAAAACTCCAATAAGTTAACAAATTATTGTTTGATCATTCGTTTTCTCTTTTTAACCAGGTATTCGTCAATCGAATATTCATGCCAAACTTATGAACATGATTATATTTATTTCAAATATTTTGAAAAAAGCTTATATCAATGTCAAATCATTCGTATTATAGATTAATATGTTGTAACCAATCATTCAAATATTTATTTTTTACGCAATAGTTACCATGGAAACTGATTTGGCTTTCTTTCTGGCTTATTTGATCCTACTGACCTTCGGGACTCGTTTCAGATGTAAGTAACAGAACATATATTTGGAGAATTGTGAATTTCATTACATTCATAATAACTAATAGAGAGTAGCATTCTTGAAATGGGTTTCCGATGAGTACTGATACCATTTTTTTAAAATTATTTTACATCATGGCCTGATAGCATCTATAAAAATATATTGAATAGGTCAATCTAAATCTTATTCCTATTTGTTGTTATTGTTATTTCTTTTTCATATTGGAAACATTGCAGGCCAATAAGAGCAAAATACAGAGTACAAATTTTGCTTTATTACATCAATCTTAACTAATAATGATTGGGATTTTTTTTCGACTATATTTGGTTACAGACGATTTGTCTAGGAAGAAACTGTTACACCTGACCTACCGGTTGGTCTATACTTCTTCTTCTCAAGACAGTGTGTCTCCTGCTGCTCAACATCGAGCTAGCGAGGTTTACCCGAACTGGAATTGAAATGATTAAGATGCAAGACGCGGGTAAGATACCTTTTCTAATTCACTTAACAGCTTCAAGTCAAACAGTGCGAAATGTCATTGCGATATCTCCAAAAGTATATACATTCCTTTTAAATCGTTGTACAAACATGAACCAAATATAATCTATGTAATAGGCCTAATGTACGTACTATTCATTCTAAATACCTTTCATGAACTTTTGCAAGATGATAGAGAGAATGTTCTCGTCAATATGATCAGATAATTCAAAATGAGTTAGGTGATGATATAAAATGAGAAGAAAGAAAAGAACCGGATAAATTAAATTCACCGCAGGAACAGCGGAGGGGATTGGTGTCCCCTGACCCACTTGAAATCATTCAATCCACTTTCAGCCCTTTTCAGACTCTCCGAGTTCTCTAACCGGTTTGAGATTTTTTGTTTTCTATACAACAGCTGAGATTATCTCTTGCCTGTCTTCGATCCTCTTCTTCTCGGTACTGATCCTTGTGTCCAAGGGTTACACCATCACCAGGTAAGTGATGCAGCAATTCTTGTGTAGTCAAATTGGATTCTACCTTCTATTTTTTTCGAATTTGATTTAATAATGTTTGGCCTCTGTTTTGTAAAAATGGGAACAATTTTAGGAAGTAAATTTTTTACTTTGTATTCTCAATATGATCAATTATTTAAAATCTTAAAAGTAGGATAAAATTGTACATGTAGGCCTATTCTAAATGTGATTTAAATTTTCTCGGTTATCAAACATGCCCTCCCTGAAACGTTGATCAATCTTTGTTGACCCAAAAGAGTAGCTGAAATGTACCAAATGAAATATTTCATTTTAAAAAGAATATCTTGTATTGGAGAGCATCACTAAAACACCTTATTAGTGCCACCATTAAATAAGATAAGAAAGCAAATGGGTGTGTTCTTAATTTCAAAAGGTAATTTGTAGTAGATAAGAAAAGACTAGACTTGTTTTGGTCAAGAATATAAAATATTGTGTTCTTGAAAGCAGGAAAGTGGACANAATAGTCCGGTATTACATCAAAACATTGTTTAATTTGTTCAAACTTCTTTGTCTATACTTTCCTAGGTATCCAAGTTTCAGAAAATACAAATTTTAAGTTGTATAGAACATTTTGAATGTTTGGGTTTTTTGCCGTTTTTCGAGCGCTTCGAGCCATAGTGCGTCGACTCGTCCTTCTTTCTTTTTCTCCGAATCAATGCACTTTATGTTCTTATCCAGATAAAGTTGTCTTAATAGGCGGGTTTACTATATAGATGCAAATGTTATGCATACCTCTAACACAAAGGTTGGTCTTGACAACTCGAACGCTTGCCCGAGGCTTGCCCGACATAGCAACAAGTAATGTATGCAAAATGGATTCCAAGTATTGTGGTCTTATTGTTATCAACCGGTCTATGGAATACCACGTATAACTAAGTTAAACGCACATAAATTTGAATATATAAGTAAACCCGCCTATTGGCAATGAATCGTCATCGTTATTTCATATCCGAAATACCTAGTCTTCTTTACCCGCCAACTGGATGGCAGAAACTGGTTGGAACAGTAGAATATGAAATTGTAGGCAATAACTTGTGCGTGATATTATTTTCTTTTGCTATTATTCTTTTTCATTTGCTAGAGCTCAAGTGAGCCGTGTTGGTACAGTGAAGATGATACTGTATGGCTTGCTGTACGCGGTATGTTATGCAGTATCCTTCTTCCACCAACGCGTGAATGTTGACCCTCGGGATGTCATCATCCGCTTGTCGTCTCTTTCGGAAAGTGGGTTGATAGCAATCAAAATTTTCGGTAAGTTGCTGAGACTTTTGAAAGACTTTTAAGCATCGAACCAACTAAGGGGTAAATGCATCGACTCTCCATTATTTTTAGGGGCGCACGAGATGTTTTTTTAATAGATATTTCAGACATATATCTCTTTTCGATCCCAACCCCTCATCTTGTGCTGAAAATTTTATGTGAAAATCTGATTGGGTTGATGACAAAACATCACTATACCATTCAAACAAGATGATAATGCTCGACAAAAATGAAGGATGACAAAGAGTTGAAGAGGAGGATGAAGAACAAGAAGAAGAGTAGAGAGGGAAAAGGAGGAGAAGGAGGAGTAGGAAGAAGACGAATAAGAAGATACGGAGAAGAAAGAGAAGAAATCATCACAACACCTTTAACCATTATGATCTTATTTCATACGCATTGAGGGACACAATTATTATCTTCAACTAAAAGATTAAAAAGTTCACAACTCATTCTACAAAAATGTTTTGTTTTGTAAATGTAAACCTTAAAGGGATTGTTTAATTTTTTTCTCTTATTGCAGGATGTATCCTATTTGGATTCGGCTGCTTCTTTACAATCAAGAACCACCCTAGGAAGGGAGTGTTTTATGTACCATTCATTTTCTTCTTCAGTGTTTGGTTTATGGCTGAGCCCACCTATCGACTGCTTGCGTTTTACGAGTACCCGGAACTGCGAAGGTACTGTAGTTTTATAATACTTTTGTCTTACTTTTCTAGTAGACTTAAATAGGATTAATCAAAACCCTGTTATACAATAGCAAAGATGGGTGGTTAAAAACTTTCATAGAGCCAGTTTTGTGATAGAAAGTGCGTTATCAATGTCGTAAATTATTAGAATTAGGCCTGGTCATTCTTTTCCTCTTTTTGAGCTTTCTGATTCCTACTAAATATACTTGTTCACTTTTACATATTATGGCCAGGGACAGTCGCACTTTTGTGCGTCTGTCCTCAGAAACGGATTTTATTTTAACATTTCGTCGCATCTGGCCACTGAAGAATAGTGCGACTATAACTAACCTGTTTTGTTTGAATTTTATAGGCTCTCCGCCTGCCGGACTGGAGAGTATTTTGCCAATCTTGGTCTTATTACATTTGTCAGGGTTATTAGGTAACAATAGACTTTCTCTTGAGGTACATTTGAGTTGCACCTGTTCTTTCTTTCTCTCCATCCCTCGTTAAGCCTTTTCTATATTTTGTGTGTTCACTTTTTCATTCTTGATTTTGCTTATGATTAAGATTCTGTTCGGATCAAAAGCTCGAGCTCTTTTTAATTTCAAAAGGTACATCTGGTTTGCTTTCTTTCAGCCCCAATATCTGGAACAAGCTTAGCGTTGACTTTTGCTGGACACGCTTATTTCATCTACCTCACGCGACCGGACCGGCTCAACAAACGGTTTCCTTTTCATCTGCGTACAGGAAAGGTAACAATCATCAGAAACATATTCATATAAAGTACTAAAGGCATAATACAATGTATACAATATATCTTAGCAATATACGTGTAAGCTATTCTTGATATGACTGCACAAGAAGATTCCACAATACAAAAAAAATATTATTTGCCTTGAAAAAGTTAGATGAAATATATGCTTCGGATATTTTCTTTGTATAGGTTTCTTCTGCGAACTTTGACGATGATGAAGTAGACCACCGACCTACCGATGAGTTTTACTCAGTCTTCCAGAGTGAAAGGCGACCGGGGGGTGTTTCATCCAGATTTGTCGCAGAGACAATTAGTCAGAGCTGACAAATTCCTTGATTGTGATTGGATGAAAAGCACTATCGCTGACAGTTGCTATGGGAACTGTCGGAAAATCGCTGCGACAAATCTTGATGAAACACCCCCCGGATGTAGCCGTGACTATTGATACTGATGAAGCTCGGATGATGATTGAAACAGAGGCGAAAGTCCGGACGATTCCTGATGACCCGGAACACTTCCTTACACCCGTGGTAAGATTATCACACCTGAAATGTAGACAGAGTAAATGAATTTAAAAAGAAGAAAAATACTTCCCAAACTACGAATTAAAATGCTCAAGAAGAAGCTCCAATTTCTAATGAAAATTAGGAACTTGTTTTAATTGCTATTTACGATCATGATTTCTTTCCCTCTCTTTAGTTTCCTTTCAACGCAAGTTTAGAGGAATATCTGGTCATGCCTCGACCTACCCCGGCAGTTTTCCAACGAAACGATGAGTGTCAAACTGAAGCTCCAAGCAGTTCACCCGTTATACAAACAGTGTCTGCTACGGTTGCTGATAACACCTTGGACATCGGAAAACGACCAACATCTTTGGCAGCTCCACGACCCAAGGCCCTCCTATGCATGTCAGACGTAGCCGATAAAGACCAGGCTGTAGGCATATCGACGGTATGAGTTTTACATCACTTGTCTCTGTGTCTGAATTAAGGAAACTTTCAATAATATTCTAATAGGATCAGGTATGCAAAACTAAATAGTGTTCATAGAATCACAAAAAGCCATGTGTGGAACTCTTTCAAGATTCACCAGAATTCTCACTTTTTCTGTTTAGATAGGCAATTATAGTTAGTATTCATTGAAGTAGTATAGGCTAATTATTAAGAAGTAAAATAAAGTTAAACGCAAGTAATTATTATTTGAATACTTCAACAAAATCTACGGTCTTTTTCAATTTCAGGTTACTGCCCCAAGAGGCGGCTTCGATATCTTCAGCGTGCAGAAGAAACAGGTATAGAACTATTACCTCTTTAAAAAAATTTCATATACATGACTTACCATGAGTTGAATAATTATGTGTGTATCAGCTACTCGTCGATAGACTAGTTAATGTATTTGTTTTGCAGATTAAGATTGCAAAATGAGATTCAAATCAAACTTCCAAGACGATCAATTGCATTTGGATCATGTGAAATTTGACATGAATGACTAATTCTGTATTCAGATTTTCCTTGGTTGCATTTGTTTTACATTATGTGTTCCGTTATAGACTGTTCTGACTTGCCCTAACGCCTCTGGTATGCAAAAGACAATACACAAGATGGCTGGGGACTTAGAGGTAAAAAGACATAGAAAGATTTGTCTAAACTGATCCCTGATCCTAGCAATTGCCTATTATCACGAAATGAAACCATCATTATTTGCTATATATGTCATCACCTTTATATATGCTGAATATAGAATTGGATGGTCGTACATCTGTATTTTCGGTTGTCTCATTGTAGATACTTTCTTGTCTGGTTCACCTAAAAAGGTTAAATTGAAAGGAAATCGAGATAAAGACATTCCAACAGAGATAAATCCTTTTTTCTTGTCAGCATAACAATGCATTTCATGCATAATCAAATTATCTACTGTCATAAGATAAAAGTTCATACACTCCATAAAGCAATTGCATGTAGTATTTTCATTTATAAACACATTCAAAACATAATTGATCATTGTTGTTACAGCAGAGACAGCAGATCTCAACTCCATTCTGTGTGTCCCTTGGTTCTCTGTCTAAGACCGTTGAACGACCTGGATCTCCAGTTCAGCTGAACGAGGTTCTTCAGGATGTGCCTCAGATGATCTGCAAACCACTTGGCAATTATATAAGCCACCACTGATCAAGTCTCATGGCGAATCTCCACCTGATCTTGATACACCCAACGAAAGCTTGAATAATTACAACGTTCGTCAGATCGTTGTTCGTCCCGCTGACGAACCGCTTCAGATGAAGGCGATTGGAAGATCCACGTCTGATGATGGTGTATCGAGCATGTCAAACGGCAGAGTTCAGTCTACCCAGCGAACAAGGCCATCAGGGCATCTTCATCCTATGTTGGTGTGTCCAACGAAAGCCTGACCAGCAGCAAACCATCTGATGATGCTCTGAAGATAAAGGCAACTGGAGACTCTGGATCTAATGTCTTGGACTCTGAGAGGAAAGACCATCCAAACACTTCCCGGGTACAGATCATCAATGTTAAACCTGCTGACGATCCTTTTCAGCGTAGCTTCCCGGAGACGAAGATCAACACTGAAGGTAGCCAGAAGAACACCATGGATTTGGGAGGGGATTCTCCAAAAGTGAGTTGATATCAAATTCTTTCTCTTCATAGTTCGATGCATTTGAAAATGTTTAGGCTTATTGATGTCGCCCCCTTTGAAATAATACATTTAAATGAAACACCAGACGATGGGTGATATAGGAGCATTCCATGAATTATGCCTGTCCAACACAATAAATATGCGACCTTCCTGAACATTGTTACGCATAAATTGTAAACTAGGTTCATGGCTCTGTATATGATGGCCCCAAAGCAATTCATAAAGGCAAGGAAAATATTGCCGGACATATAGAAAACTAGATTTATGGAGTTAATTATAATTAGTTAAACTGCTATCATTTTCATTCCATCTTGCCATACATCTAGATCGTCAGGAAGCCCCGCAGAGAACCATCTTGTAGGAGGTACCCCAAACCTGGCACCGCAGTACAAACCAATCCTTCTGATGTCATCCCACTGGATGAGCCTCCAATGGTATGTGTCTCCTCTTATCGGATTTAATTTCTGTGATGTCACTGAATGCTATCTGAATATGAATATTAATGAATAAATCAAAATGACAATATGAAATATAGTTATAATCATTGAGAAAAAGCATGGAATTGTTATTCTTTGTTTTGTAACCCTTATTTCAAGAACAATAAACAGGGTCAATAATCTCAACTAATATAATTATTTTCTCCGATTGATTTTTACTTAAAAACTTGTTATTTTCATCCTCCTATACCTCTAGATCACCAGGAAACCGCGTAGGAACAAAGCAATTTATCAAGCGAAGTAAAATAATACGCATAATTTCATGAATTGATTTGTAATTTCCATCTTGCCATACATCTAGATCGTCAGGAAGCCCCGCAGAGAACCATCGTGTAGGAGGTACCCCAAACCTGGCACCGCAGTACAAATCCTTCTGATGTCATAACACTGGATGAGCCTCCAATGGTATGTGTCTCCTCGATTTGATTTGTATGATGTCACTGAATGCTATCTGAATATGAATATTGATGAATACCTCAAAATGATTATGCAAAATATTGTAATAGCATTGTGAAAAGGCACACCAAATTATAATTCTCCGTTTTTGGAACCCCTATTTAAAGAATAATCTCACTCATCTCTGATCGATTTTATGAAATTTCGTTGATTTACTTTAAAAACTTGTTATTTTCATCCTCCAATACCTCTAGATCCCCAGGAAACCGCGTAGGGAGCCATCTTCTCGACGCTTCCCAAAGCCTGAGCCCACGGCACAAAGCGTCCCTTCTGAGGTACTTCCTTCATCTGATGAGCCTCCCAAGGTACATTGTAATTCATTGAGCTTGATTCTCGCGGATTTTTATGTTTTTAATACTTGTGCGTAAAAGGTGCATGGTCACCGAGTAAACGGTATACAATTTTTAAAAAGTTTGAACCCATGAATTATATTGATTGATTGATAAATTTGTGTCAACCCATATTCCTTAAAATTGACTGATAAAAGGAAATAAAATAAAATCACTATATCATTAACACAATTATTGTAATAACTTTTATTTTTCATTTAATATCTCCGTATTTGCGTCTTCCAATTTTACCATTTTATCTCAGTTGTGTCTCACACTTCTCTCTGTCTCTTTCGTTCCTTTTCTCACTTCTTATCTTCTTCTTCTTCTTCTTCTCATTTTCCCCTTGCCTCCTCTTCACCTTCTTCTTCAGCTCCTTTTCCTCCTTATCCTTGTTCTTCTCCTTCCTCATCCCTTTATCTTTCTGTCTCAACTTCCTTATTTCCATCTTTCCCTCCTCTTCTTCCGCTACTACTCTTTCATCATCATCTTTTCTTTTTCTCTTTCCCCTCCCTTATCCTTCTCCCTTCTTCTCTCCCCCTCTTCTTTCCCCTATCCTCCTGCTATCTCTGATGTCAGACAATGGATGCCAAGACGAAGAAAAGACGTCTCAAGCGGTTCCTCAAACTCGCCAGGAGGAACATACAACCTTCTCAAACAATCTAAAAACCAGCACATCCGTCAACTCGATGACGAAAATAACCGGCTACTTTTGGATCATAAAGAAAATTCACACTGTCTTCAGGAAATTAAAGGAATTACTTTTGAATCAAAACCGTTACAGAATCATTCGGAAAATATAAATAATTGGGAAAAAATTGGGGTATATTGTTCATGTGAGCTATGCTTTTAAGTCGTAATTGGGATACTATGAGCTGGCAAAACTATTTCAATCGAATAATTGTGATTTCAGATATTTTAGTTCACTGATGAATTCTGCTTAATTGATTTTGCATGATGCTGAAAAATGCAAAGCACTTCATTTTATTGTATTCAAAATTACATATTGTTGCCGTGGAAGTAAAAAAAAAATATCAGATGAAAATTAAAAAATGAAAAATACAAAAGAAATATATAAAATATAACAATACTAAAAATAAATAGAATGAAAATCCTAAAAAATATATAAATGATACCAAAAATTTATGTGGCAAAAACAAAAGAGAAAAGAAATGTGATTATCATGTGTTGCAGTTTTATCAAAGATGTCGTTTATATATAACGACAAAAAAATACCATTTTCATGCATTATGACGAATCAAAGCAAATTATCTATATGGTTGCATCGACAAAATCAATATGAAGAAACAAAACGTTTATGACCTCTATTCAATACGGATTTGATTTGATTGTAAAATGAAGATGTCATACTATAGCGCAATACGATCAAACACCTTGATTCATTACCCGATGAAGCATTCTCAGTCTCTCATCTCAACTACAAGAATTCCATATTCTGGTGCTATGGATCTTCTATACAAACACTTCAAAAATCTGGCAAACGAAATTTGAAGGAAACGATTAAGCTATAGCAAGAAAATCGTTTTGACAATTACGGAGGTTCATAAAGGATTCATTTGAAACTCTATGAAATGTATGTGTAAAGAACCTTGCTCCTGTTTTGGGAATTGCAAGTGATCTTGAAATAACAATTAACCATATTTCAATAAAGTCATTAAAATAATTCTGCGTCTGGAAGTTGCTTTATTTCTGTTTTAATTTGATAAAGATATGTGGATATTCATTTTTTCACCACATTTATTGTTAGTTTTCATTTTCCCCAAATACAACACTTTCGTAATGATGTTTTCAAATTGTATGCACGCTTCTTTGTCAAACGCACAATGACAAGCTGTTTGTTCACCGGATATAAACAAAAATAATTGCATTTCAAAACAAGTAATATGGATGGCATGCAGTAGCGCTAGCTGCTGCTAGGTTGGGCAAGCTACAATATCTATATCCAACCTAACAACGATAATGTATACAAGTAATAACTTGAATATTGTATTCTTATTAATTCGTGACAGCTAAATAAATACCTCGTCTTGTAGTAAACATAAATAGATTTGAATACATTATATTATTTCGGAGGTGGTTAATTCAGCAATATCATTGCTAAAGAAAGAAAGACGCCGTGCAGCACTATAGGAAAAGCGTCAAGGAAAAAAGCAATTTAAGATGCTGTCCCTCACATTAATTCCCAACCCTGTTCAAATGCAAAAGAGTATGCCGATCTAGAATTGGAATTCATAGTCACCAAAAATCTTGCAAATCATAATCATGCACTGTATGCCTGAGCTTATCGTCCTATTAATCTTAGTTCGCGAAGCTCAGCCATATATAGTCCATATGAGCGGCATTCAGTAGAATTCACTGAACAATTTGATACCAACTTTGTCATTGATACCATGATACCAACTTTGATACCATCTCTTGTTATTGCAGCCAGTTAACCCCTTTTGTTCCCCAGGTATTACATAGATCGTCATAGCGATTACAGAGAAGAAATACATATTTCAATAATGTGAATGTACACAGTTAGAAAAAGGGTGCAATATCGCACCTCTTGGGTATTCCTTTTTTTTTTTTTTTTTTTTTTTTACTAAGGTTGCAATGCTCCTCCTATTTATATTAAAAGTACAACATTGCCAAGTGCACTCGAAAATGAATATTTTAACAGTATATTACAAAAAAAAACCCCCAAAACAACGCGGCAACCATACCAGATCACTTGATTCTATAAATAAAACAAACTCTACCTACTGAGCTGCTCGCTGCAATAGACGGATTCAAAAGACATCAAACAAAGATTCCATATCCGTGATCAGTGGCAAGGCAACACAAATACATCAAACAAAGATTCCATATCCGTGATCAGTGGCAAGGCAACACAATTTTCATAATAATATGTCAAAGTAGCCACCTGAGGCTAGCCAATGTTCAGATGTCCTAATGCCAATTGGTCCATAAGTACGGCCCGGGTGAATGTAAAACCTAGCAAATGTAGCGGGGTTTTTGTTTTGTTTTACTTTGTTCGTTTTTTTTATATTTATTTTTTAAAATATTACAACCTATCAATATGTTGAATATATGAGAATATCCGAATTTAATGATGAAAATAACACAAAGAACAATGATAATGTATTTTATAGAGTCAATTTCAAACTCCATTTAAAAATAGTCTTTTTCTATCGATAGGCAGATAGCGTGGCAGCCACTGTGGCGCGAAATCAACTTTGGTCGATTTAATCAGGTATGCCAAATGATGTACCAACAAGTCACTGTGAGCAGAGGGAACAATGAACTCTGAGAAAATATAGAACCTCCATTCAAGCATTGACAACAGAAATTACTATCCTTCATTATTCTGCGTAAAATGATGATCAAGAGCGGCACCTAAGAAGCTATTGTGAATGCTTATAGTTATAGATTCGTAAATGGCCAGAATGCAGAAAGTGATGTAAAACGAGCTTATGTATTCGCAGGTTGCTTTACATGCCTAAATATAACTATAACTATATATATATATTTATATATTCGAAATTCGGAAATTTTTTGCACGTATTCTGACGTATTTAACGTCGAACACGCCAATCACCCATTATTCATACGGTGCGCTCAGTGCTTTCTCACGGGTGAGCATCGGCGCAGAATAAGCGGAGCGATCGGTGATATTGTCTGCGGTGTGTGAGTTCGCATTCATTTTGTACGTGAAGCATGTTGTGTTGGGGAGAGCGCGATTCTGTCGTCATTTTTCATTTTGCGATAATTAAGCCATTTCTTGATCGATTCCATTCAAGCAAACTATATGGTCATGCTTT
>BQKZ01000314.1:0-14078 GCA_036244855.1 Temnopleurus reevesii
TCGGCCCAGATCCTACGAAAGGTCGGAGGTCAGGTCATCCTCCAGCTGCCATCCAAGCTCCAGATCAGCGTCAGTGAGAAGTGCATGGCGACGGTAGGCAGGGCGTCCGGCGATAACCATAACAGGATGTTTATAGGTGAGGTGTTTGATTTGATTTGATTGATTTATTTTCCATTTCATTAATATTTAAATGACAAAAGATAGCGCAAGTTTAATCGAATATAAATTGAAAAAAAAAAGAATTACGAAATATATATTCATGACAATTGTTCATACCAAATTGAATGTGTTGTGAAAGATCAAATTTAGTATAAACATAATGGAGGGTATACCAAAGAGGCACTGCTTGTAAGACGCATGCTCCTGAAAGAAATTAATTGATAGGAAAAAACATTGTTTAGAAGGAAAATTAACAATTTCACACTTACAGGACAGTCATACCAACTGACTGATCCTACTCATACTATTAAATGCTTTTTGAAAGTTAATTTTTTATGGTTATTTTTCGATCTTAATTGTTGAAAGTCAATGATTAAACAATACATGAATTGATAATTCAAGGTGATTAAGTTTTGGAGCAGGATGGGATCAGTCTGCCAGTGTGCCTGCCCTATTTTGTTTTCAATCCACTCGTAAAAATGCACATGCCCAATGTTATTAAGCACCTAGAATAGATAGGGGCCCGGATTACCCGATTCAACAAGATTCTTAGTCCAGTTGGGTCATATGTGACCTGTTTATCGCCCCTGAAACTGTAAGGACACATGTCTAAGTATTTGTTTTGTCAGTTTCTACTTTCAACTTACTCATTCACCATGGATGTAAAGAGAAAATGATCTTCTGATTTGTGAGTACATTCACATGGATTTGTAATTCTCAGTTTGATTTTTTATGTTCTTCTTAATTCATGATATTGACGTTTCTGCATTTCACATAAATATTCCTTTGTTTTTATATTGTTTACATTTCAGGCAAGGCGGGTAGGAATCGTTGGTTTGGACGAAGGCCGAGCAGTGGTTTATGGCAGAGGAAAGGAGGTTGGGCAGGGCGCAAGATCAAGCCTCTCCCTCCCATCAAAGTCTACATGGATCCCAACAAGAAAGGGACTCATATAACTGTCTAGTTAGATTATTTTAATGCATTTGTATTTCAAGTGTTGTCTTGCTGCATGACTTTTGTGGGTTTTGTTCGAAAGTTGCAATTGATCGCAAGTTGCAGTTGATTGGACCGGGCCACTCAAAACAATTGTTTTATATAGTGTCTTGTCAAATGTGCAAATGAAATTGTGCAAATGAAAATGTGCGTTAAAATCTGCAACTGATTTGCAGTCTATTTGCGATCACTTGCAACTTTGTAGCAATAACCCTTATGAGTTGTTTACTTGTGGAGATCTCTTGGTCTAGTGGTTATGTCCTTGGACTTCAATAAAAAATTGTCCTGGGTTTGATTCCCGCTGTCATTAATTTTCTTTGGCATGAAATTTATCCACACTAGCCACTCTCACCCAGGTCTTAGTTGGGTACTGGTTGGAATCTACCGTCTTGTGGTTGGTTTAGCTGTGTGCACCCAACAGGCGACTCGCTATGAATCCAATGACCAGAGACCTGTTTATATAAAGCTGTTCATAGAGGTACACACAACTCTACGAACGACTGGTGGCCCTTTCTCGGGCTCCAACAGAGAGATGCGGACTATCATTGAGTGCAAGAGAGGATCACCAGTTGTTCGTAGAGTCATAAGTTCTGTGCAAACAACATTATGAACACAACCCGGGTAATGATGATGTTATAGTGTTTGTCAGTTACAATATGAACTGATAAAGCGTTCTTTAAAAAGTGCATATTATTTTTATCATAATTACTTGAGCACTATTATTGTGAAGGAGGGATAAATATATCACATTCATATTTGTCATGATATTGAGAAGAATGAAATTTTGTGGGTTTGGGGTAGGACTAGGGTGGGGGAGGGGGTATATTGCCCAGAACTTTCCCTATCTTTTGAATCCCAATCCACCTGGTTTGAACAATGGCAGTTTCCAGTTGTATATTTGATGTATCATAAAATGAGGCAAACCATTTCTGTAAGATTTTTTGGGGTCCACCATGATCTATTTGTGAACATATACAAATTATGAAAACATTTTCTGATTTTTACAATCTACTCTGCCTAAATTGAACTTATGATGGGGTTTTGTTTTTGCAAATATTACCATCATATGTGTAAAGGTCTTGAATTCAGTCAACTTGCTAAAATTAATGTACCGGTAAATTGGCTTTTACATTAATCAATTCAGTTGATGTCATTTTCAACAAATCGTGTAGAACCTGTGGTATTTACCCCTTTTTTGTGAAATTTCTCCGAAATCGAAAAGATTTTACTTGGGCTGAGATGCTTACATGTTGATTAGGATAGTATTTTGCAAATGATATCAATAAATGACAAAGAACTTGTCTCAAATGTATAAATATGATTGATAATTTGTGCCATTGTATATGTTTGAGACTACTCCTGAATTAGGGTGGTTACAGGAGGAAAGGCAAACAGATAGAGAGAGAGAGAGAGAGAGAGAGAGAGAGAGAGAGAATGAGAGAGAAAGAAGGAGCAAGAAGGAAAGAAAAAGAGAGAAAGAGAGAAAGAGAGAATGAAAGACAGAGAGAGAAAAGGAAAGACAGAGAAAGAGCAAGAAGGAAAGAGAGATAGAGAAAGAGAGAAAAAAAAGAGAGAGAGGTAGATTAAAAAGGAAGAGAGAGGGAGACAGAGGAGGTGAAAAATATGAAAGTTGAAAGTATGGAACAGAATCAGATTGGATATTTATCATATGAAATGACAATGAACTTGTCTGAAATGTTATATGAATTTGAATGATAATTTGTGCCAATGTAAAATGTTTGAGATTACTCCTAAATGAGAGGGAATTCAGGAGAGACAAACAGTGAGAGAGAGATAGAAAAAAAAGGAAAAGATAGAAGGAGCAAGAAGGGAAGAGATATATAGAGAGGGAGAAAGAGGGAAAGAGAGAGAGAGAGTAAGAAGGAAAAAGAGGTAGAGAGAGCGAGAGAGAGCGAGAGAGAGAGAGAGAGAGAGAGAAGGAAATAAAGAGAGATGGGGAGAGATGGAAGGAAAGAGAGAGTCAGAAATCAAGAAGGAAAGAGAGAGGTATATTAAAACCGGAAAGAGCAAGTGAATTAGAAAGGGAGATGGAGGAGTTGGAATGTATGAGAGTTGAGAGTAGGGAAAATAATTAGATTGGACATTCATAATACAAAGGAAAGAAAGAGAGTGGGGAGATGCATGGGATTGTTATTCTGGAAAGAAGAAAGGAGAAAAGAGATTTGAGTGAGTGCTAAAATGGAGAAAGGAAGTGAGGGAAAAGAGATTTAGAAAACACACCCTTAGAATTATGAGCTCTCAGGAATGAAGGAAAGAAAAATGAAATGGCCAAAATCAAATTTTCAGATCCTACTGACCCAAAATCATTTTTGAACAACAGAACTCAAATCTGCTCATCTTAAACGCCCTCTACGCTCTTTTCATGCACAGTGTAAGTTTGGTTGCCGACACCATTTGATCGACTCTTGGTCGAAAGAACGGGCAATATTGTTTCAAATTTACAATGTTATAGTGGAAACTTTGATCTGATTCTTATCTTCAGTTGGGAGAATTTACATAAGATCATCAACATGGTAAGAAATGCCTGTTTTATTTCGTATTTACTGAGTAATTTACCAAACATCCTCAGGTTGTCACACCCCTTCTGCTTGGATCTGATGTGGTGAGCGCAGCGTGACGGGGATATGGTCCCGTGCCAGCCCGGCCGCCGCCCGACTCTGCCCGCTATCAATTCCGCTGGGCCCGAGGTAACACAATTATTAGGCCATATAAAGTGCCAGGAATTTCGCTTGAATATTTAAATAATGATGCATCAAACAAAGATAAACAGGCAAAACCAGGAATTAAGGACCAGTTGGCGTTAGTGAGACGAGAGTTCATTTAGTTTTTGTAAAGAATTTTCAGAAATAAAACAATTTACAATTTATCTTTCATTCAATAAAAACTCAAAGTAAACTGACTTGTCTAACTAGCTAACGTACAAGCCTTAAATTTCGTTGATTTTAGGGCAAGGCCATTTTTATTTAGGGCACATTTTTATACTACAGCATGAATGGGGAAAAGAAAAAAAGGACACCTAAATCGCCAAGGCAAATGAGCCTTTTTGTGGAGAGCATCAAGGCCAGAGTATGGGGCATCCAAGGCCATGGCCTCCATGGCCTTTGATTAATTTAAGCCCTGAACGTACCATTCAAGTTACATGTAGTTAGATCTCAGCTCGATGCCATCCAACTTTCGACCCTGATCCATAGATATTTTCAATCTGGAATTTTCTCTTTTACGTTTTGCTACCTGGTCGAGCAGCATACCACGACTGATTGTGAAGAGTGAATTCAAAACCTTCATACTAAGCGAAAAATCCATTTAGCGGACAACATGGTTATTCATAAAATCGCGCACCTACAGAAAAATGAGCGCTTGTTGAAGCATAGATCGCAGCGATTATGGAAAATGATGATGATATCTAAAACGTTTCAGTTTATTTTCACGATTGTAAATAGCCGAAATATATATTATTGGCAAAGTAAAAAGTGTCTGGTAACTGGATGCACCAATATAAATTTAATGCTTTGAAAAATGTTTGTGCATAATATATTGTATGATTCGGTTGTTTCACAGAGGTGTTTATTCAACATATTTTATGTCTCCAGAGAAAGATAATGTCTGAAATTTCTTCTTCCTTCTCATTCCTCTCTCTCTCTCTCTCTCTCTCTCTCTCTCTCTCTCTTTCTCTGAATCTCCCTCCTTTCTATTCCTTTCTCTTCCTTTACTCTCTTCATAGCTTCAATATATGTTGCTGTTCAGCCGACAAGGCAAGCTTCGTCTTCAGAAATGGTACACACCACATCAAGAGAAGCAGAAGAAGAAGATTACCAGGGAACTCATCGCAACAGTACTCACTAGAAAACCAAAAATGTGCAATTTCTTAGAATGGAGAGATTATAAAATTGTTTACAAGAGGTGAGTTCATTTTCTCAAATATTCTGTGTGCGTTGCTATGTTGATATTGCATGTGCTGCTTTTAAAAGTTTTCTATTAAACGGACGATTGCTTTGATTTTGATATCATCAGTATTTTAACTTGAGCGTTGTATCTTCCAAAATTCATTATCTATGTACAGCAAAGCATGTTTGTGAAGTCTGTGAAATATGTTAAAGGTTTTTTTACCTCGAAAATATAATTTGCATATTACTGAGTGCATAAAATTAACCCAAAATAACTTTATCTGACATGGTGAGAATTACAAGTAAAGGAGTAAGAAGTAAATAAACTGGTCCTTCGCAATTGACTCGGCTAGCTCTGTTCATCCAAATTAGGCTCCATGCAAGCCTTTTAGCTATGTGTGCATTTTTAGGTGGTCTGTTGCAAATCGACAGATCACCTATTATGTTTCTACGAATTTTCTTATTCTTTTTTCTTTTTAAGCCAAATACTTTGGTCAACGATATCTCAAAAATTACAAGGTCATAACCAATATCATTTGAGTCATCGATCGGGTCTATCGAGGAATCGTGCGTCTTAACTTGTGTATGCCAATAGTCAATGATGACGTCATCTAGACGCCATTTTGTAAATTTACAGTATCAACAATAACTTCATAAATAACAGTCTAAAAGTAACATAACATAACATAAACAAATCTCTCCCAATAGCCATCGTCATAGCTCATATAACGCTCATTACGCGCGCGTATGCGCGCGTTGAAATTTCAAAATGCTCTAAATGACCTAGTATCAAGTCTCCATACGTTTCAGACAATTTCCAGCATTTCAAAACTTTGCACGCGCGCATGGGTACGCGCGCGTCATTGCGCATTTCACCATTACGCAGCCTTTAATCACCAATTTTCTTCACGCCATCTCATAGAACATTAAATTCCGCGCAGTTTGATACCATTTTCAACTTCTTACGACCATAAGGAAATTACAGCCCCTCAAACTTTTCTGCACGCATGGTCAAAAACATGGAAGCCTTGAACAAAGACTATTCACCTCTGACGCAGTCTAGAAATTCACCATGACGTCATTTTACCTACGCCTGTCCGGCAGGCATTACGATGAAAACCGTCCGCTATACTGGACGTGTATTATTTGCAGTTTTTCCTTATACTTTTTCCTTTTCGAAAACACCATAAGTAGTTACGAAGCCATGCGGTCGGGATATACGGGTTATATATTCAATTTAAATGCGTAGTAAAGAAGAAACACCTTAGCTCAATCGTTAAGGCGTTTACCTCCTAACCTTGAAGACCCCGGTACGACTCCCGCCTCGGACACAACTTTTTTTTTTCTTCTCTAATTGTCGTAGTCATGGTATTAATCATTACCATCAAGAAAAATGGAGGTTGATGTCGCATTTTTTAGATAAATATCTTGCAATATTTTGTAAAGGGCAAAGGTCACTGATATAATGCGTCAGTAAAAGTATGACATTATTGGTACTCAACATGTTGGAAATTTAATGACAATCATGGTAATAATTTTTGTCCTTTATAAATTTTTAAAATGGCGTTACACATTTATGGAAATCTCCCAATTACATTGTCAATATTGGTGATCTCCTGCCAAGATTCTGATATGTTTGCAGCAGACGAAATATGCTATGAAATAAATGCTCAATATTTGTCAGTCTGACAATCCAGTGTATTTTAACAATATATATGGGCATGTCAATTTTTCCCTTTTTACACATAATTTCTAATCTTCCCGCACGCATGTTAGCTATAGTATCAGTTGTGGTTGTGCCATTGACCCTTCATAAACATTTTGTCATCATCAAAATCGGGCCTAAACTCAGAATTTCATATTTTTAAAATTGCGTTACAAATTTAATGCAAATTTGTTGATTACTCGGACAATATTGGTCGGCATCTGCCAAAACTTTGATATCTTGTAGCTGATACAATTCTCTACAAATTAAATTTGAGTATTTTTCAAGGTGACAACGTTAACATGGTAAAATTTTACGATCTGTAAAACAATGTCAATTTCAACCTTCTTAACACGTAATCTTTATGAGAAACGATTTCTGATGAAAACTTGATTCTACACCATTGTTTTACTTTTGCAAAATCCCCCTTATTCTTTCCACCAATTCTTTGTGCTTGAGATCTGTTGTTGCCTGATAAATTCTCAATCCCACATCTACCTCAAGGTCATGTCATCACCGTGTGGTAATCTAGACGCCATTCTCTAAAATCCTATTATGAATCAAACGTTCCATAACTGAAATCATTCACATTCACATAGGGCATACGTTTCAAATTATGTTTAAAAGCTACACATAACATTTTTACCAGTCATCTAAAATGACCCATTATGAAAGGATATAACGACAGACCACCTAATTCGTCCCCATGACGAATTAAATGTCTAGTTTTTGTCTGTGTCCGTTCCATTATTTTGTTGTGTGAACTAGTGTGTATACCAGTCGTCTTTTGATCAGTTTTAAGAATTCAATATTTGGACAACTAAACACCTTTTTATGTGATGTAATGTTTTGGGATTCTTTATATAAAATGTATACTACCAACTGGCAAAGTGTGATTTTTTTCCTCAGATAGCCTTGAAATGTTTTTTTTTCTTCCACACCTAGGTATGCCAGTCTCTACTTCTGCTGTGCCATTGAGGAGAATGACAATGAACTCTTGACCCTTGAGATCATCCATAGATATGTGGAGCTTCTTGATAAATACTTTGGTAGTGTGAGTATTCTCTTAGATACCTGTGTGTTTTTACTTCTCGATGAGAAGTTCCTAACACCTAGTTCTCCATACAGGAGAAAGATAATGAACTCTTAATGCTTGAAATCATCCATAGACACCTGGAGCTCCTTGATAATATTTTTGTAATATGAGTATTCTCGTGTAATTAATTGGGCATTCCAACAGAAAAAAATTGTGGAAAATTGTGCATGAATAATTAAATTATATTTAGATATTCAATAGGTGCTCTGTCATCCAATTCTCAAAAAACAGGTGATGGTACCACCACCCATGTTCCACAGTTCAAATGGCCTTTGCATTTAGTTGGCCGTGGATACGTGGAGGCGCCGTAGTGTCGTGGTTCTGACTCTCGCCTTTCAATCAGAGGGTCGTAGGTTCGAATCCCACCTATGGCGTCAATTTCCTTCAGCAAGAAATTCATCCACATTGTGCTGCACTCAACCCAGGTGAGGTGAATGGGTACCTGGTAGGAACTTTTTCCTTGAAATGCCAAGTGCGCTAATGAAGTGGCTGCCGGGCTAAAGCCAGGGTAATAATGCTGCAATTGTAGAGCGCTTAGAGAATTCTAATGAAGAGTTGATAAGCGCTATATAAAAGCCGTGTATTATTATTATTATTATACGTTAGGATTTCACGGGCCCATAAAAAGAACAAATGATATGATCATATTTTTAATGAAACACAGACTTGCATTTCTACTTGATTTGATCATTGTAGGTTTGTGAACTAGATATCATCTTCAACTTTGAGAAGGCCTACTTCATGTTAGATGAACTAATGCTCGGTGGCGAGATTCAGGAGACGAGTAAAAAGAACGTCCTCAAGGCGATACAAGCACAGGATCTACTCTCTGAGGTATGACATCATCAAATCTTTTAACCCCTTTATAACCAACTTATAGGCCCGTATTCCGATAGCGAGGTTTAAGTTAATCCTGGTCTAAATCTGTGGTTTAAGTATGGGTAGCCAAAAGTGCTAAAACTTTATTTACAATGTATAATTCTTATGGTGTCTGCTCTCTTTTCCCATGCTCTAATAATGTAGAAAACTATTGAAGTTTTTATTCCGAGACAGTTTTAAATACTATGAGTGCCAAATGTGCTGGTAAATTAAACATTGACTGTAATAGATTCAAGCCTCTTTTGGCTTCCCATACTTAAACCACAGATTTAAACTCTAGTTTAAGTTAAACCTGACATCAGAATACGGGCCATAGAGTTTGCATAGATTTATTACAGGAAAAGGTTAAACATTTGTGACCTTCATGTGTAGTGTAAAATTGTTGAATTTACAATTACTTTGATGTTGACTTGCTTGAAATGGTTGGAGCCAAGTCCTTTTTGTGGTACTTTGTTATGATAGAGATTGTTGGTTATGACTTTTAAATTTCGAAAAGCTAAACCCAACTCAAGAAAATGAAGACCATGTTGAGCGGCCAGCCCATTCCATCTATCTGTACCCTCCCCTATAACCTGGAAATATGAGGAAAGGCTCATGACATCATTGATTTACTAGATTTTCATTACCGAAAATCTTAATTCCTTTTTAAGTAAGAGATCCGCTGACAGATATTAGATATGCTTCCGAAGAAAGAATGAAACAGATGACGTCTATCAGGGATACGTAGACAATTCCTGCCAGGTTATAGCAAAATCTTAAAGATTTGTTACTTAATTTTTGGTAAAAATAAGAGCGGAACGCTGTCTCTCTTTCAAATTTCTTTGCGGACCTCTCATTTTGGAGGAATAAAAAGCATCGGTAGACCATGTCTAGTTCAATAAATCCATAAATACATAGAGTTCAAACTTTTCAGATATATCATTATTTTTAACACATGTTCAACACTGGGCTTTTCTAACACTCATACATGTATAGCAGGATCTAGCTTTTATTATATTTTTTTTCAGTAACCCTCACATTTTTAACTGCGGAAATTTGTCATATTCCATATACTGATACATTATAGTCAGATATAACATAAAGAAATTGTCAGATCTTGTTCTGTACAAAATCCTACATCAAGTTTGAATAAGGGTGATTAAGATTGTCTAAATGAATGCATGATTTAAAATTCTTTCATCTTTTTTTGTAGTGAAACCATGCTATAACCAAACGGGTTTAGATTTGTATTGCATTTTAAATTTAAACTACTCATGCTGTCATCATCTAATTAGAATTTTGTTACATGTGAGCAATTATTTCATGCATTACTAGAGCATCTTTAATACACAAATAAGTTCATAGTTTTACAAGCTTAACCTGGGGTGTTGTTCAAAAGTTGCAATTGATTACAAGTTGCAGTTGATCAGAACGCACCAAAACGCATCAAAATCATTGCTTCATGCTCATCTTGTTGATTATGCATACTTTGCGCGAATGAAAATGCATGTTACAATTTGCAAAGTTGCAGTTGATTTGCAGTTGATTTTGAACAACACCCACTTAGCCATATTTTAAATTGGACTCTTTAGATTGGGATACACTTACACGATATTCAAGCATTATTGTCTGATTTTCATAGTTAAAATGGTACAAGGTGCTCTTTAATGACATTATGGCAGCTAGTTTATCAATTGAATGATTTCTTGTGTTGGATTGATACAAATCAAAAATACTTCTTGCCCTATCCCAACATGGATCACGACTGATTAACAGTGCATTTTCAAAATGCTGTGAACAAAATTCACAGGCTTACTCTGGTAGGAATTGAACCCATGATCTCCTAATGACTAGACAGGTGTCTTACCACTAGATCATCGAGAGCCGATGGCTGTGGCGGGCTAGATTCGTATAATAGCATGTACTGCATAATTATCAAATTAAAGATTTTTGTGTTGGGTACTAATATCTACCCAATACAAGTATCATTTAATTGATTATTCCACAGTACCTGCTGCTATTGTACGATTCCATAATGAGGAAAATGACGATGTCTAGGATGACTATAATGATGATGATGATGATGATGAGGATGATGATGATGATGATGATGATAATGATAACGATGGGGATAATTATAATGATTATGATGATGATGAGATGATGGCAGTGGTGATGATGATGATGGTGATGGTGATGATGATGATGATGATGATGATGATGATGATGATGATGAAGTTTATGATGATGATTATGGTAGTGATGGTACTCATTGTCTTTGATATTCCTGTAAATTTTGTAGAGGATCGTTATTGGGAATGCAATTAAATTGGGAGTGAATGCGCTGATGTTGTATTTTTTTTGATGGTTTATCACAGTGATAAAAGCTAATCACTAACTGGTAATTATCACAATCACCATGGCAGTACCGGACCATGTTGATAAAAGTAGGTGCATAGAAAATGAGATAAAACTGGAAAGTTGAAAAGATCACAAGTGTGTGTATTGAAATCTTGAATTTCTTTGCACTACAGTTGGAGCTAAAAGGCAGAACCAATATTGTCATAACAGATGAACTTTTGAATAAGGTACTGAAAAGATGGCCTATTTGATCCTTTTGATTGCTTTGTTAGAAAAAAAAATCAGAAAAAGTCTAGTGCAGTTGCTAGGCCTATCCTTCGTGTGCTTTAAAATACTTAAACAGATGAAGTGTGAAAAATTTTATGTTCAACTTCTTCTTTTCTTTAAAATGCCCTCTCAATTATTCTTACAGTCGCAAGAAGCGCTTAACAACACATAGAAACCTGTGGAACGTAAAAATTATCAGGTATTATGAATTTTCAGTACCAATTGAAGCAAAAAAAAAAAAGAGAACATTTTTCCATGAGCTCAAATCAGCAAAAATACATTTGATACTTTGTGATCATATTTAAGTTTTTATACACAAACAATCATTCATCATTCTTCATCATGTACTGGTATACTGCAAAATTTGAAGAAAAAAAAGAAAAAAAAAGTTTCATAAATGTTTGTTCATAAACTGCACCATTAATAAATGTGTTGAATCCTCTGTCGCAATCCCTATTGTAAAAACTTCTTTGCAATTCATCCAAAATTTTGAATAGCTTGCTGTTCGTAGTAGTGCTGTGTGTAGAATTTATTGTGTTGATTGTTTCACAATGTTAAAGCTAACATTGCAAAGCCACCCCGAAATATAGTACCTTTCTAATTAATGCTTGCAAAGTTCCTTTTGGAATACTGTATCAACAGTAATTTGCCTCACAATTTTAAGGTCCACAAATGTCATTTTTTTCAATTATTCTTAGTTTTAAGGATATAAAAAATGCAACATACATGTGTGTACATTTAAACCGGATTTGTGATGCTTTGGTATTGCTAAAGAATATTTTTCATTGATTTTTACTCATACTTCAGCACAAATTTATGTATTTTCAGATATCAGGCTTATTTTCAAGACGGTTATGAACCATAGTCAACCCCTCACCCAGGTTTTACGTACTGCGACGAATGACGAGATCCTGACATCGATATCCAAACATCGATGTCAGGATCACCCTAATTCATAGTGCGGAGACAATTTTTTGATGTCTAGGATAACTTTCCAAAGTAAACTTTGGAGTGTGATTATTACAAAATATCACCCTGGCACCCATAGTTGCGAACGGTAGGGTGATTTGGACATCAACATAATAAAGATTCGCCGTGCAGAAACATTTGTGCAGTGATCGTTTTGATACACCGATCGCTTTACTCCTAGGCTTCGAATCTTGATTACTATTTGATCCACCTCTCTAGTGCGAAGGCTGGCTTAATAATATTGGATGTTTGGATCGAGATCCAAATGACTCTGAATTCATAATGCGAAGGCCCCTTGTTTCATGGGCCCATAACTCTTAAAGTCAGTCCCTCATGATCGACATGACTTCCGGTTAGGAGCCAAACTGTCCGCTGCCATTTTGATTGCGAAGATTCCCGAGCAGAAAAATCACAGATTTGTTTACCTGGAATAGCGAGTCAGCAAGCTTTATTTCGCTAGCTCACAGCTCGGTAGTCGCAAGCGTATGTGTTCCGCATGTTTTTAGAAACAATCAAAGCCAAAGAGGGGACAAATAAAAATACACACGACGACAACAAGCATCGGAAAGTCGTACAGGAAGTCATGTCGATCATGACGGACTGACTTTAATAGCCAGTGTCTATTTTTTCAGGCATGGGCCAATGAAATATTTTCTTACATGATTTAACCACCGCTCGCGCCTGAAAGTAGTCATGGAGGTTAGAAAGAGAACTTATTCATTTCCAGTCTCATTTTCTACCAAGTTCAAGGCATCTGCTATTAACTTATACAATAACCTTTTTTGTTTCCATCTCTCTTGCGACAATGTGTATAGCCCGATTTTTATGAAGTTAACTGATCCACGGAGCTAAAGCATTTGTAAGTAAGCCAGAAAGTAAGGAATGAGGAATGTAAACATATGTCACTTTATGGATTCATCTCTTGTACTCTGGCTAGCATCTATGTATTTGTACACGTGACATATATGCACATTTTTACTTCAAATACTGCTGTTCATGTGGAATATTAAAAGCTACAATAATTTCCAAGTCATTAATTTGACATGTAGTTAGTTAATCGATAATTATGAAAATTGATCAACTAAAATTTCCTGAAACAATGGATTAAATATTTGATGGTAAAATAATATGATTAAGTCAAATTCACATCAATCATCATTGCTTTTAATTAAAGCATCCTTCTATAAAATTGAATGTTTATATTCACGATCATGCAATTAAGCTCTTTCTTCATAAAAATGCGCATTTCACTCGGAATTTATAGCCCATATTTACTCAACTTCAAAATGTAAGAAATTTCCATCTATTCTCATTTCATGCTTACCAGTTTTATGCATTTTATAAGACTTTGTCACACATAAAGATTTTGTCATTAAAAAAATGATCAAATTATAATTAAAGCTGTCTGACACATATTATTACTCATTCGAATGACATCATCATATAATTCATTTTAATGTGTTTAACTGACTTGGAATATCTATATGGCTATCTCCTAGCAATGACCTGTGAAATCATTGATAATTTTGTCTTAAACTAGCAACTATTCTTCACAATGATATGCTCCATTCCTTCATTATCTTGTATATTCCCAAGTCATACAGCATGAAAGCTGTACCTTGTCATTCAAGTATTGCAGCTCTATTTTGATTATGTTTTGCTTACTCTCATCTTATGTCTTCAAAAGAAGATTGTTCATCATATACATGTACTAGCATGTGGGGCAGAATGAATTTGAGTTTGGGGAGGGGGAGGGGGAAGGGGG
>BQKZ01000314.1:47158-59737 GCA_036244855.1 Temnopleurus reevesii
GGATCCCCATCAGCGATAGGGATCGTCATATCTCAATGACTTTGAAAATTCATAACTTTTGAACGGGTTGTTCGATTTTGCTCAAATTTTCACAGTTTGTTCATCTGATTTTTCTTCATTCAATGAGAGCACGATAATTCTAAGGGCTGGTTTCCCTTTAACTTTCATTACACCAAGGTTTGTTTCTTTTATACAGTACCAAGTACCTTTGATAGTGCTAAAAGAAGAAAAATGGGCAATTATCCAAAAGGATAGCCATGGCACGTGTATTAGCTTCCCAAACTACAAGTCCCCGAGTCAACTGTAACGGAACAATATCGACGATATTTTAATATTGGGTATTGTCGGTTGCAAGAATTCTTAACCCATTTATAGTAAGAAACTCACTTTCCATTTCATATTTCAAAATGCAATAGACTTACTTCTTCTTGTACTTTAGTGACATCTGCTTGAGCCTTGGACAAGGCTGCATCCAGCATGTCTACATGTAGTCTCTGTTCCTTTAGTTCATTCGTTAGCACTATATCAGTCTCCTCCAAGACTTATCCTATTAATCAATTACCTAACTTTCCATTTTATAATTCAAAGTGCGGTAATGAAGTGGCTGCCGGGCTAAAGCCAGGGTAATAATGCTGCAATTGTAGAGCACTTAGAGAATTTCATAAAGAGTTGATGAGCGCTATATAAAAGCCGTTCATTATTATTATAATAAACATACCTCTTCTTGTAATTTAGTGACATCTGCTTGAGCCTTGGACAAGGCTGCATCCAGCATGTCTACATGTAGTCTCTGTTCCTTCAGTTCGTTCATCAGCTGCATATTAGTCTCCTCCAAGTCTTTACCTAGTCACCAATCAACAGGGAAAATGGAAAAGGTAATTGTCAATATGCAAATTGCATGACCTATTGTAAAACCAAAGAAAACAGAGAGCTTGTATTATCAATTCTTGGGCCTGTAACATAAAAGATGCAATTAAACTTATGATAAATGTTAATTGTAAGTTTATGGCAAAACATGTACCATAGAGATACCATTATTGCAAAATCTATCGCATCTCTTTTTATGTTACAGGCCCCAGGTGTGAGATTTCAAGTTGTTTAGTAGTTCAATTATGTCTTTGTAATGTATTATTTTCAGTTGAGCGCCATGAGCGTCAGAGCCTGGCGGATACCGGTGCTATATAAGTATTCATATTATTGTTATTATTATTGCATCAGTAATCTTGATACAAATGACTCACACCTAACATTGTAAAAACAATGCTTTAAGTCTTAAACAGAGTAGTTTGGTGCTATATCGGAACTCAAGGCCATACATCAAGAGGCTGCCAAATTGCCTATTTTTACATTGATCAGTAAATGATTATTTTCTGTTTGTCTGGCAATCTTGGAGAAGTGAGGCGTTTAATCTCAGCATTCACGGGAATGATAGACTTATTTTTTTAAAAAATGAAAACTTGTACCGGTAGGTGTAAGGCTTGGCTTATATGTGATTTGGGCATTCAGTTCTTGTAATTTGTTGAAATTCTTTGAAACTTGAGATCACATTTCCTCGATTTCAAATTGCATGTTCTCAAATTGTCAAAAAAATTTACAATTTCTTTTTGATATGAAGGTACATGTACATGTATGTGCTTGAATATAAGTTTTTCATTATCACAAGAAAAAAAGGGCCTCTTGGCAAACAGGGCCTCTTGTAACACCACCAAATTGGTGAAATGAGCCACCCTGTATAAATATCAGAAAGAAATAAATAAATTCACAACCCTCAACTGGAACAAAACCAATAAATTATCAATCTATCCTTCTGTTGATCACTTACATCTCATTTGTGCTTGGAAGATGGCGTTTTCTTTTCTTGTTAATTCCTCCTGAAGGTCTGCTTCGTTGGGTACTTCTTCTTTACTCGTCTTGGAACTCTTCCCTCTAGACTCCACATGCACTGAAAAAAAAAAGAATAAAGGTAAAATGAAAGTTATTCACTACACAGTTGGTTTCTTATAGAGCAGACTTCAAGCAAAACAATGTTTACTGAATAAATATTTATAAGTAAAATAAAAATTTTCATTTGACATTTATTTTTCGATGAAGAATATTTTTTAACCATCGTTCATCATAAGATGTACTGGAGTCATCTTTTACTTGTATTCGAACCCCTCTCATGTTCGACATTCACTGTAACATACAAGTACAATGAAGGTACATGTATTTCACTAGACGGTTATTTTCTTATGGAGAAGACTTAATTGGCATCAAGCAATAGCAACATGAACTGAAAAATATTTTAGTAAATGAAAGTATTTCAGTTGACATTCGTTTTCTTATGCAGAACCCGATTCATCTTGAACTATATTATTCATTATAGGATTTATACATTACTCAATTAATGAATGGGAACTATGACAGCGTCTTCCATTTGAGAAAGTTGCTCAGTATAGTTTCTGCAGGAATTGGGCTCATATTGCTTATTGATTTTTGTTATTAGAAACAATACCACTGAAGGTACATGTAAATGATTCTACGCCCATAGATGTGATAATGGTCACATCTAATGGAATATGAATTAAACACAATACAATACAAATGTTTGATATTACCCTCCATTATTGAAAAGAGATCAATCAAAAGTTCCGCTATGTCTTAATTTCTGGTTCGCTTGCTTATTTTTACTCTGTTGGCAGAGTTAAAAGTTATCAAGTAAAAACATCAATAGTACACAATCAAAATATATCTTCCAACTTTACATACATGTAACTGCATTGATGGCTAACGCATGTTGACAGAAATATTTTCTGGGGCACTTTCTCCAACAACAAGCCACAAATTTGCAATGATTTTGCCCCCTTCCAGGTCCGAGGTCAACCTCATCACCATGGATCATTGTTAGTCCCTCGAGGTCAACAAACTTGCTTGTGTTTCCAAATCCCCATCATCCAGAATACCCAGACAAACAATGGCATTTGGGGAATTCCCAGAATGTCAAGTATTTTCCCACTACATAGTTAGTTTCCCATCAGCGCAAGATAACAACAACATGGGTGCCCATGATATCGCTAGTCTGCAAAACCAGACTTGAGGCTACTAAATCTAGGGATGTGGAAGGTTTGGTGGCAAAAATTATCGATCGATGCATGAATTTTTAAATGAGAACACAAATAAAAATAATATTAGGCATGTAACCAAGATTGGATAGACCTGTGAATCTTACTTGTTGAGAGTGGGACTCATTCGTTTTGATTTTCTTTTACTCTATTAAAGATTTTGTTTCTTTTGCATGTATTTCTATCTCACTCAATTTGAATCTGACGATTGGAATCTCTATCTTGACAAGTTAACCTGTGCTGGTAGCCCTACAAATCTACTGCAAGTTATCAGTTTAAATTAGTTTCAATCTCCAGAAGATTTTTTTTGTTACTCCTACATGGAGTGTGCTATGGCCTTCCAAGACGAAAGGTAAATCTACCAAGCACCCCCCCCCCCCCCCCACATTGTACAAGAACTTTTTTCACCAGTTTCCCAGTCGGGCAACCAACTTTTCAAATCACTTGCCCAAACAAAATTTTCCTTTGCCCCAATTTGATGGGCTTTGCCAATTTGTACATGTAGATAAAAACCTGAAAAAGCTGCTACTTGCCCTTTTGGGCAAGTGACAATTTTATTTACTTGCCCCAAAGCTTCATTTTGTTGACCCAGGCATGCAGGCAAGTTGGTTTGCCATTTCTTTTTAGAGCGAGAGTCGGTCAAAAAGAAAAATTGTAATTTTTCAAACACAATTCATTAGGAACATTAGACTTAAGATCTAGAATGAAAAACCAAAGAGCAAACATGTCAGTTGGTGGAAGGCATACAAACATTTTTTATATGCCCCAGAATTAGGCTATACTAACTCCTAATGGAAATTTGTTTCAAGTGGTCTAGAACTACAGACTAATCTAATCAAGCTGGATGCACAGATTGGCTCAAGTAGGGATAGTGCTAACAGGCATGCGTCTGACCTTGCGTCTCAGGTCAGGCTCAAATTCATAAAACATGCTACATAAATACCACTGACTTTCATAATGATGAAACATGCAATGGATGGGGGTTGAAAATATGCCCATAAATTTAATGGTTTTCGAAGATTGAATTACACAACATACATGTAGTGTAAATAAGACATTATCGATTTCTAGCCTAGTGATTCATAAATCCAGGAAAAGATTTTCCTGGTATAGCTTCACAATTTGCTATGCATTTTAGCATGATTGCTATGCAAAAGATGTTTTATTTAGCAGCTTTTTCACATAGAAATATACAGTAAAACGTTGAAAATGTTTCCTCAATGTCTAAAACTTAGTATCAAAAATGAAAGGTACAATTGTTCCCTGCAATCCTAATATTGATTTGTTGCGGGGTTTCTTCAGTTCTACATTGTAACCTGTTGTTACCCGTTCTTCCCCATTGGTTTTTTCTCTGGAACACTTTTCAAGAATTCCATAAACTTGACATTTGTTTCAAAACGACACTATACTTGGTATTCTCAAAGAAATAGAGTTCCAGGCATTTCCTCTATATTACTCTTAATCTTTGCTCTTGATCCCTGTTAGACCTTGACAGGTTTCTTTATCATTTAAACTTTTCTTTATGCTTTATAACTTATAATTTTGAATATATTCAAAAGTCCATTAAAGAGGTTCATCCCATTTTCTATTTTCTTTGCATTCTTGACTTTGACTTGAGTTGGATATCCTAAATATTTCAAAGGATTATTCTGTCGGAAATCCCCATTCCTCTCCTAAATTTTTATTGCTTCCTCTTAATTTCACATTTTCTGACAACTTCTCTTTCAAAATAAGATTTTCTTGTTGTTCAACTTTGTCTTTGGTCTTGTCTTTGCCTTTATATTTAATTTTGTCTTTGACCTTATCTTTAACCTTGTCTTTGACTTTGACCTTGTCCTTGACTTTGACTTTGTTAATGAATTTGTCTTTGTCTTTCACTTTTAATAATCTTTGACTTTGTCTTTAACCTTGTCCTTGACTTTGATTTTGATTTTGTCATTGAATTTGTCTTTGTCTTTGACCTTGTCTGGATGAATTGCTGAAATCTAACTTTAATATTTTTCAAAACTTTCACTTCTTTCTCTCACCTGTTAAATCTCTATTCCTCTCCTGAAGTTTCTTGACTTCTACTTCAAGTTTGGCTCGGACAAGTTTCTCCAGGTGCTCCCTCTTGTGGGTGGATTCGATCAGTCTCTCATGCTCCGTCTGAACCTTGTGAATCTCCTGCTCAAACTGCAAAACATGAAAGAACCAGAGGAGATGAAAAATTTAATCATAAAGGTAACACATCCTTCTCTCCCCCCTCTCATTCTAACTTTCCTCCCTCCTCCTCCTCCTCTCCAGTCGCCCTCCCTCTTCCCCTCCCGTAAAGATACCAACCATTTCGGGTGAGGCATATTTCAATATGAATTCAATGATTTTAAAAGAATGACTGAGAACTGGATAACGTTCTCATGTTTTATATAATTTTGTTCAGTTATTCTGTTATTCACATTGTAATCTTGCTTCATACGTATACCGGACCAATTGGCCTCCCTTCTCCCCTTCTCCTCCCCAAACCCCTACCATCCCCATACCCCTCCTCCTGCCTCTTCCTCCTTTATTTTTCTCATACCCCGCCTCCCCCTCATCATCATTATCATTTTCATTAATACCTCAGCTGTCATTATCATCATCATCATCATCATCATCATTACCGTCAACATCATCATCAGCAGCACCACAACCACCACCACCATCAAAACTATAATCATCCTCATCACCATCAACATCATCTTTTAACTCACCTTCTGTAACTTGGCAACCTTCTGGTAATACGTCTCAAGTTCTTGTCTGAGGACATTGTTTTCATCTGAAAGAATCACCACCATGTGCGTTGCTCTGGACGTGATGGCTTAATGATCGAGCGCAAACGTAGCCTGGGAGGCATTATCATCATCATCAGCATCAGTTTCATCATCAAGGGTCATCATCGCCATCATCATCACCATCAACATCATCATAATTCTCATCCTTTCACTCACCTTCTGTAACTTGGCAACCTTCTGGTAATACGTCTCAAGATCTTGTCTGAGGACATTGTTCTCATCTGACAAGATCTCCACCATGTGCGTTGCTCTGGACGCGATGGCTTCATGATCGAGCTCAAACGTAGCCTGGGAGGCTTGGGAGGCGGGCGAGGGGTGCGGGGCAGGGGCGTCAGTCGACAACGGGGAGGTGCTCGATGTACTGCTGCACATGAAAGGAATAATAAAAGTGAAATCGATATAAAGTGACAGCACAGTAATTGAAAGTGTTTGAGGGTTTGATGGGATCATGGTTTGTATTGATCAATTAGCCCACGCCTTAATGTACCTTGGAATCAGTATTCAACTTTATTAGTGGTAATTCTGTGCCTATTTCATGGAAGCCACTCAAAAGAAGTTTTCACTTCAAGATATGTTTACAATCAAATCTTTGTTCCATGATCTATACACTTTTGATATCACATTTTTAGTGACCTGGGCCCTGTAACATAAAGGTTTGCAATTAATTGCTAATCTTGCTAATCTGATAGTGATTGATATCAATCACAAGTCTATATGGCAAATCATGTACTAATTTTTGCAATTGTTTGCAAAATCATATAGCGATTATTAAATCGCAAACCTTTATGTTACGGGGCCCTGAATTCAGACAGACCAAAGATCAGAATGGCTCTGGAAATCATTCTTTTCCTCCATATCATCATGTTATGTGTAGTTATATAAATGGTATTACTATTTGACCCCTTATTCTCCTCCATTGGATACTAATGAATGACAGTGTTGACAAAGGCAATATCATATTTCATTTCAAATTGGATGATGACACACAACATGAATGTGGGTCACATTTTCACCTCTTCAAACTTACGTACACAAGACATGGTTCAATAAAATGCAGGGCAAGTATGTCGCCGTCATCATCGTCTCAATCATATTTCTTTCATGTGGAGCCCAATAGTGTACATGCCCCCTTGAGCCTCTAGCCCATCAAAATGACTGCCCACCATGTGCGCAAATATTCCGGGGGGGGGGGGGGGGGTGGAGACTCTTGCCCCCACCCTCCCCCAAGAAGTGGATAAGTGGGTGCAAATTTTTAGTTTCATTTGAGGGGGGGAATAATTCTCCTGAAGACCATTTTTTTTTGGGGGGGGGGGGGGGGGGGGGGGGCTTGTCAGGGGGCCATCATTAGAATAGTAAACCCCCCCCCCCCAAAAAAAAAGTTGAGCGCTCGGAGGTGTTAATTCCTGGATATCTTACAGTCCATTAATTTTTGCCTAAATTTTTTTATACTTTACATACATGTATTTTGCAAATTTCATATGAGATGAAGTATAAAAGAGAAACCAATGTACAATGATGTATGTAGGCTACATGTAGGAAGCATGTTGTATTATAAATTAATGCATACATGCGAGTTCTGTATTTTTAGTAACATTAATCTAACAAACATGCAAGAACAAAAATTCATGCTAAGTGCAGCTTGATAAACATTAAAATAACATAGGGCAAGGGCAGCTAAAATTCACTTCAGTACATTATTTCCCAGAAAGCAAAGAATTAGAAATACTGTCATTTATGACATTACATAGAAACATACATTCCGTTACACTCAAACTACCCTGTGAAAGCGGAAATTTTTTATTGAGCTTTTGTTTTTGTGATTTTTGGGACCATACAATGCCCATAGATTTGTGTACAACAATCTTTCAAACCATGAAAAGAACAATTGGCTAATGTGTGCAACGGTCTGAAATTAAGTAAATTCCCTGAAATATGCACTATAATATTAGCTTTTAAAGTAGTTTCAGCAGATCTCAAATATCACTTTCAGGTCCAATCACAGTAGTGAGGGTCCAGTCCCTTTCGATTTGTCCCGTCGTTGGACCGACTGGCGCCTCTCCCTGCTGAAGTCATTACACACTGCCAGGGAAACAGGCGGCACATACATAAACATGACGACATAATAGAAGAATTCCTGGCATCTGTTCTTGAGTCGCGCCTTCCTCCCCTCATCAGTCAGTTGTACTTGACTTCATTCCTCCGAAGACGATTTCTCTCATCTCTCCGCTTGTCTCAAAGGAGGAACCGCTCTTTTCCCCTTCGTCTGTTTCAAAGGATGAACCGCTCTTTCTCTCACGCCCCTCCACCCTGGAATATCTTTCCCCATCATTTAATTGTACAGTGTAGTTAAACTTCATTCCGAACAGACAATTCTGTTTGTCTCACGCCAACCCCCCCCCCCCCATTACTCCATCTCAATCTATATCCCAGTTGTTCCCTCTGTCTCTCTCAAAAGATGATACCCCCCCCCCCCCCCCCCCCCCCCCCCCCCCCCATTACTCCATCTCAATCTATATCCCAGTTGTTCCCTCTGTCTCTCTCAAAAGATGATACCCCCCCCCCAATTCTCCCCCTCATCATTAAATTGTAGTTGACTTCATTCCTACAAAGGAGACTTTTCCGATCTGTTTTGTTCGCATCGACTACCTCTCGAAGGAGGAACCACTCTCTCTTTCCCTACCTCTGAATTTCTCCCCTCATCATTGAATTGTAGTTGACTCTATTCCTATGAAGAAAAGTTCTCTTATCTCTACTTGTCTCGCATCTCAATTTGTTTCAAAGTAAGGACTGCTCTTTCGCTCTCGTCCCTGTCAAGGACGAACTGCTCTTTCCCATCCCCCACCCCTGAATTGTTCCCCTCATCAAATCATAATTGACTTCATTCCATTGAAGACACATACTCTCATGTACGCTTGCGCTTGTCTATAGGAAAGACCTGCTCTTACTCTCCACCGTTTCCGTCCCTCCATGTCTTATTCTAGAAATATACCCCTCCCCCCCCACGTATCTCGAACCAATCTTTCCTATCCCCCACCCTCGAATTGTTCCCCTCATCAAATCATAATTGACTTCATTTCTTTGAAGACACATACTCTCATGTACGCTTGCGCTTGTCTATAGGAAAGACCTGCTCTTACTCTCCACCGTTTCCATCCCTCCAAGTCTTATTCTAGAAATATACCCCCCCCCACACGTATCTCAAAGCCTTCTCCATTTGTCTCAAAAGAAGGACTACTCTTTTACTCTCGAACCAATCTTTCCCATCCCCCACCAATGAGTTGCTCCCCTCATCATATAGTAATTGACTTCATTCCTTTGAAGACACCTTCCACCTTCTCTCATCTACGGATGTATCTTGGAGAGATCTGCTCTTACTCTCCTGCTTTCCATCCCTCCATCTCTCATTCTTCCCCATCTAAAAACCACATTTCAGGCCCCCAAGATAATAGGAGGGTTTACTAATAGATGCAAATTTTATGCATACCTCTAACACAAAGGTTGTTATTGGCAACTCAAAAGCTTACCCGAGGCTTGCCCGATATAGCAACAAGTAATGTATGCAAACTGGAATCCAAGTATTGTGCCTGGTCTTATTGTTATTAGCCGGTCTATGGAATACCACGTAACTATTAAACGCACATAAATTTGAATATGTAAGTAAACCCGCGTATTGTTTGGATGCCCTCCACCAACTAAAAATGGCCTGACCTGAACTTTTTCTTTGCTTTTTTTTTTGCTTTTCATTGAAAAAAAAATGTAAATGGAATGAAATTACAGTTAACATGTAAAATGTGTCTGAAAAATATATTTCAAGATGCACTTTGGCCTTTCATCCCCTTTTTAATTGGTTTTAATTCTAAAAAGAAACTGTCGTACTACCCAATAGGGCTCGATCCAAAAGTAGGTCAACCTAGGTCTTGATTTTTCAAAGAGATTTTTAATTTGGCATTTGTACCTCATTTGAAAGCCCAAAGTCTATAGTTTATGAATTCATATTGGTCTCTGTGCCTCTCCGCTTCATCTTGCAGAAATTGGCATCTGAACTTGAAAAGCGCCCTCATCAAGGTGACAGGACGGAATTTTTTAAATCTCGTTCTCACTGCTTATGCTGAATTATTTTCAAAAAATAAATCATGGTAATTTGTTAAGTAAAATTAATGTAAAAACCAATTTTCGGAAAATTTCCATAAATTTTCGAAAAATTACATTTTTTGGCCAAAAATACACATTTTTAGCACTTTGACTCATTAAAGTTTAATTTTTGTAATATTCAGGTAAAATTGTGAGCTGAAACTTTTTTAACATTCAATGAATAAGTGCCCAAACACAAATAATCCATTCAATTTGAAATAAATATACTTGTGTAGAAATGGGAGGTTCCCAACTTTTTTTCCGTCCCGTCACCTTTTCTCCAATTATGGGTGACGGGACGGAATTTAAGGGTGACGGGACGGAATTTAGCCCAGTCCCACATGTGCAAGATTTTGTGCAGTTTACATTTTTCGTATAAGGAGGGTGTCTACAACCAAAATTCAAATGAGCAATAACATTGAAGGTGTTTTCACATGATATATGAAACAAAATTTTAAAAAAAGTTTCAAAATTGTCAAAATATAGTCAAATGTATGTGTCATGAGATCTCAAATATGTAGGTTTTGATGCTAGAAAATCTGAAATACTCAATATATCGGCAGATAAAATATTTTAAGATACAATTAGGTATGACAACACTCTATAACTAAATTTTAGTTGTTACTGACATTTACACAGCTTTAATTCTCCTATTATAGCAAGAAAACCTTAAAAAATGAAATTTTCTAAAATCACCATTCGTTTTGTACATGGTTAAAATATTCCGTCCCGTCACTTTCCGTCCCGTCACCAGATATGCGTTTCGTAAATCTCAAATATTTCTGTAACCATTTGGCTAAAAGTTTAGGTCAATAGTGGATTGTGATCTCAAGGGATATAGCTTTGATACATATAATGTCTTGATAAATCATTTCTTTTAACTTTGATAGAATATCACTTTGAATTTGATGTACAGAATTTTGGCATTTTATCATTCCGTCCCGTCACCGTTATCAAAACTGCGTTACCGTAGCAACCATCTTTTCATAATTCAAATTTTTTGTCTGTAATTGTTACTTGGACTTAACTCTATAAAGTTGGACTAAAATTTAGGTTAGATCTACCAACTACTGTCAGTAAAGAAGAAAATAGATAAAAATTTCCGTCCCGTCACCTTTTGAGGACTTTTGGATCGGGCCCAATAACATTTTTTTTTCCTAAAATGGCATTGGAAGTTATCCGAAGTTGGCTCTCCAGCTTTTTTGATGAAATGATTTTCATGAAATTACAAGATAAAACTGGGCTCCTTCAAACTAAAGTTAACAAGCCCAGCTGACTCCCTCGAGGAAATAGTAAAGATCAAGCCCTATGTCTCCATTTGCTCACACCATCATTCCTCTTTCTCTCAATCTTGCATCACTCCCTTCCCTTAGGCTGCAAGAACAGACCCTGGGGTCTTGTTGTGCGCACACAGACAGAGTGATACATGGTATGCATATTGCGTGTCTGCATGCTCTGTAGAGCAATGCTGTATGTGTGTGATGTAGTCACACACTATGCACACCCTGTATCATGATCTGCGCATGCACACACCGAAAGTCTAGGGTATGTGCTTGCAAACTACCCTTCCCTTTTCCTCACGGAAACACCCATGATAGATCTACATACGTGCAGATATGTGACACCATTTTAACAGACTGGTGTCATGGGTTTGTGAACTGGACTGTTTGTGTTGTAATGACAACTACAGTGTACATCAGTCAGACAGACAGAACGAGGATACTGAATGATACACCATGTCTTCTTCTTCACTTATACATGGCATCAACATGTATCATAAACAGTAGAGTTCAAGGCACTCTCTGACATTTTTTTTATTCAAAACACCTTGACACTTTTTCAGAAAGCTCGTGCCCCTGCATAATGCTGTGCAGTCATGATAAATGTATTGTTTTAGCGGTGTGGGGGGGGGGGGGGGGGGGGGGGCGAGGGGCTCTTCTACACCGTTCTCTCTAGTCCAGTGATTATAAAAAATATCCCCCAGGATCCATGACACTACATATCAATATGGAAACCCCTTGGCATGAAAAACATGAAATTGTGACCCCAGTTACTGAGTCTATGACCCGGAATGTCAAGTTTACAAGCTAGGACACAAAGCTTGCCACAAAGGATGTAAAGTTTGCGAACCAGGACTTTGAGTCCGGTCGATTTAAACTGTTCCTTTTGGGTAAAAAGATTTTGGGTCTAAGGTCACTAACTTCCCCTCCTAGAACTCCCCCTCCTAAATCGCAAACTTTAGAACATGGTATTCATGGTGCACTTGGCCTGTCACTGATTGTACTTTATAGGGGCTCCCATACATCTGCATGTATGCCACATAAACATTCAAGAAAAGTTCAAGGCACTCTGCATTATATATTTTCAAAACACAGACTTTGAAATTGTTCACGGACAGCCAATACACCTACATGACTGTGTGGGCAAACAATAGATTTCACCTTGGGGTATTCAACATCATTCTCTGAAGTTCAGTGATTATACACAACAAGGGGCATTACACTACATATTGGAAAAACAATACTCGGCCCCCCCCCCCC
>BQKZ01000314.1:70298-82577 GCA_036244855.1 Temnopleurus reevesii
CCCCCCCCTTTCCCCCTCTCCTCCCCACCCACCAAACTGAAAGGGAATAGAAAAGAAAAGGGAAGATACAGAAAAAATGGTAGTCGCATCCAAATGGAAACTGGCCTTTATCACTTTATAACAAAGAATGATTATAATCATAAAATGAGAATCTGGATGATAGTGGATTTCACTGCAATGCCAATCAGTGATTTCAAGGAATAATAATGAGATATCAAAAAGATCAAGTATATCAAGAAGTCAGTTGGAGACATTATTGCTATAAAACTTTGTCTGTACAGAGGAGAACCTATTAAAATGCAACAGAGCGAGATAAAAAAAAATCTGAATCCTTAACTATTTTTTTTAACTTTGAATTGGCTTCAGTCAAGCATAGTGATGTGCTCACATGACTTTGACAATTAAAGTTTTTCCCATCACATCCACCAGCAATTAACTGGGAATGGGTAGCGGAATTCTGGAAGGACCAATAAATCATCAAGCCTGAGAGGAAAGCTAGCGCACTCCATCACAATCACACTTGTCAATTCTGTACCCATGTGGGAATCGAGAACATCTATGGAATGCTGACGTACAATTCATGATTGAACATAACAGCCGACGGCTGGTTAGAGAGAGCGGCTTCCACGTCATACCGTATGTCCATCTAAATATACAAGGAAGAATTCCCACGCATACCCCTCTCAACAAAAGAAAAACATTTCATTAATACCAGTTCACTAATTGATTCAAATGTACACGTAAATGTTGCTTTCTAACGATGTGGCATTCTTTAGACCTTATAGCAACAATCGAACTAGAATACGGTACTTGGAATCCAGTTTGCATGCATTAATTGTTGCTATGTTGGAAAAGCATTGGGCAGGCTTTCAAGTTGTCAAGAACAACCTTTGTGTTAGAGTTGGACCTACATGTAATTTGCATCATTTGATAGTGTACCTGTCTATCGAAATGAGTGAATTTTTCATTTCATTACCCACGAATAAACAAGATGGATTGATGTAGTAGTCATTCCAAGTGCACCTTGTCTGACTCAAGTTCCAATGATTTAAAATGTGACTGGAAGAAGTCAACAAGTTATATAAATAATATTTGATTTAATATCATATAATCATAAAATCAAATACAGGTGTGTAGAAATATGGGTAGGATACCATTTGGCAGTGTGCAGTTAAGTTAAAAATCCTCGTCTTACTGCAAGTGCAAATTTCTACTTTGATTATAAACTGGGAAGTTCTGACAAATACAACATCTCAGACTGCACTATCCTATCGATTGGAACTATACTATCTGCACTTCCTCTCATACTGTAAGCTCACACAATTACATAGGTATAAGAAACCGCATAAATACAACAAACATGCTCTCATAGAGTTCGGATATGAGCTTCTATGTTAATAGGGGTGAAATTATTATTACAATTGTCTGATGAAATACTGGTTAATAAGCATTGCACGGCAATATAAAGCATGCTGTTGAAGTGACGCAGGATGAACATGGATTCTCGGGAGGAGTTGGTTAGTATTCATGCTGATTCAGGGGACATGCAGTCTTCCATGCAACAGGCGGGTAGGCGGGATGGTGGGCCCTGGAACATGCATCATCGTGATCCTACCTTCCTCTGCTGCTATCGTAGCTAGTCTCCGAGGACAGTCGCTTCAAGGAATGCTGATAAGATCCAAAACTGGAGGCTCGACTGTGGTCGACCTTCGAAGTCTCCTTCCTCGACCGGAACTCACGTCCAGAATGACTCTGGAACGGCGTTCGCTTAAATCCAGGGTACTCCGGAGGGGGTGCTCCTTTATCAAAGTCTGACATCATCGTCGAGAGGGGCGAATGCTGTAACCTACTCCGACTTCTCGTACTTAGACCCGAGTCAAAATCTCCAAAGGCAGATGAAGTGTCCCTTGAACTGAACATACTGCGAGCGCTTCGACTGGATGGGAAGTCCATGTCCGACATCACAGAGAGAGGAGAAGACGCGCGTGGCGTGCTGGACGGCGTGATATCAAAGTTATGAGCAAACCGGGAATGCCCTGGATAGTCCGGTGGAGATTTCAGCTGTCTCTCTCGGATACCACTTAGCTGTGGAGCACTGTTTTCCCTGTGAAGCACAAGATCGTCTCTATGCAGCATAGGATCAGTTTTCACTTGTGTAGGGTCTTCTTTGGCACTTGGTAATAACAAATCAGCAGGCTGCCGAGCATACAGGTTTCCACTCCGATATTCCTTCATCAAGTTATCAATAATACTGGAACCCTTCCCCGACTGCAACGCCGCAGCTGCAGCTTCCATATAGTTTGTCGGTTCCCCTGGTAACCGCTTAGGGGGCAGCATCTCGCTTTTCATATCGTCGTTCGACATACTCCTATACTGCCTAGTCCTTGCGAAGGCGGGATGTTCCGCGGTCAGTCCGCCAACGTTCGTATTCAACCCATCCATGCTCTTAGAGCTGGTGTTGATGTGTCCGACACCGAGATGTGACATCCGCGGTGCCGTAGCTGGCGAACCAGCGGTCATCCTAGGCAGGAGCTCGTCGCTCAGGTTCTGTTTGTGGAACATGCCGCCGCCAGTCTCCCAGCCCGACCGCTCAGGCTGCTGCTGGTGAAGGAGCGATTGCTGCGAAGGGTCACAAGTAGATAACGTCACGCAGGGATTCCCAAGTCTCATTCCTGGATCCCCGCGATTCCTCAACGGACTCGACATGACCACCTAGCTTTATCTCTTCCGCGACACGTCACCATCCATCGCAGCCAAGGCATACAGTCTCCAGCGATGATAACAACTTCCTCACGAATAAACGATCCCTACAAAAAAATGCAGCATTGGCCGATGTTTTTACCCAAACAAAGCAGATTCCTCAGCGTTTCTCACCACAACCCAGGAATGTTGACAGATTTTCCAGCTGCCCGGTATAATTGTGTCTCCTTAGAAGACATAGAATCTGATCGCAAACCAGTCTGAATCTAAAAGTAAAGCAAAGAGAAAGATCAGAACAAAAATTATATCTGCAAATTGCATTTCATGATGGGGGATAAAATAGAATGATCATTCATTCAAACCACGCAAGAGTTGATTAGAAACACTTGTGGATGAAACACAAATCTATATGCATTTTCAGCAGGACATCTGCAATTCGCATCATCCTTTTCTCTCTATCAGCAAATCTCCTCAAGATTTTCCACAACCTCCCTTGATCTTTATGAACCTCAAAGAGTGGGATAGTAATTTACAGTCTGCTAAAAATATATTGCACATTAGAAGGCGTCTTCCCAAGGCTTGACCTTCTGTCCCAGAATTTCATTGAAGGTTCTTGGTTGAATGTGCTTTTGTCATTAAACCAATTTTAAAATGAAGAAAAGAAAATAATAAATGACTCACATCTCAAATAATGGAAATGAGATACAATGGGAATGTACAAAATAAATGAAATTTGAAAACAGCAATAGGCTAAAATTCTCAACAGGGTTTTATTTTTGTTAATTTTGCATCCATGAATCTACTCAAATTTTCATTCGTTGGATTGCAAACAGATTTTCAAAATATATGAAAATCTGAAATTCAGTGAATTAGCTAGCTTTTATGCATGCAAGTATATTGACTTTTACAGTAAAAATTAAAAGTCTCCTTCTGCTTTTTGTACTAAAACTGATGTAGAAACCTTTGGTCTGTTTTGTGTTTCGATTGCTTTATAAACCAATACACAAATGTTGCAAATCACATAATATAACTTGCATATTTTTTCTTCAGATTGATTTGATCAATTAGGCAAGGCGCAAACATAATTCAGTTTGTCTCAATTGATACTTTCATAACCTACATTATTTTTCTCTATATGTCACTGGTAAACACGAACAAAGAATGGGCCTACTGTATGTAGTCAACAAAAACTATGGCGCATGCCAATAATTAATTACACGAACAGTAGAACAAGAAAATCTGATATCTAACCCAATTCAAATAAATTTCCTAATATTCTAAAAGTACTTGATAATAGAAAACAATTGAATATTAACCTCTTTTTTAATTTGATATACATACACACTGACCATATCTTAAGCAAATAACAAACTATTCCCATGACATCACATTTTTATAACTAGATATTTAGCTGCAGATTACCAGGGTTCAAAGAAATTCACAGTATAAATCAATGATGACAGATGAACTACTAAAAAGCTTGGTTGATTCCCATGTAGTCCTGTGTACTTCAAGATAACAGGTCCATTTCGGTTGTGGAATGTGTGAAATTGCTCTGATTGCAAAAACAGCACCAAATACCAGCAAATGAGTCATTCTCAATAATTTGAAGTTGGAATTGAAATTGGCCTGAAATGTGCACGACCTACGTGGGAAAGATGACAATATCATGGTATTGTGGCTAGAAATTTTCCCTCCATTTTTTTTCCATATTGTTCAATAAAGCATAATTTACAAATATGAATTCTTGATTCAATATTTCTTGAATATGAAAATTTCAACCTATTTCACATTCCAATTACTTTTATAAACTGAAAAAGAAAAAAAGAATGATACGTTTTATAAACAAATTCAAACGAAATTTGTTGAATTAAATAATTTCTGCTTTACTTCTTGTAATGATTTTTTTTTTTTTTTTTTTGAGGGGGTTGAATTGATATCCCTCCAAATCTTGTCACTTATGTGATTAAAAAAAAGTATGCGAAATTCATTATCAACATACCTTACGGTTCAGGGAACATCTCCATAGATACTGTAGTAGTTAAAACCAGTATTAAAAATAAAACATCCTTTTGTGAATAATCAACAGAATAGATGTAAAACCTCCAAGTTGACTTGCCAATTGATGCAATGAATATAAAGTCAGTGAGTAGACCCCAAAATTGTCACATGTTATTTCCCTGTTGCAATCATTGGCATACACGTACATCGGCATATATACGTCGGCATACATGCCTCCACTGACGCCAGTCTCTCAAATACCTTCTATGATGAACGGTTGTCACGCAACTAACGAGTGGAGCAACTCCCGGATTCCAGAGAGCCCCAGACTGTAGATGTTTTCCTAAGGCTCACGAGTATAGGAGGAAGTTCTCCAACCCCATTGGAATCTGCCTTGCGATTAGAAAACAGATGACACTGCCCCTCCCCCTTCTCCCCATCAGTATGCATCTCTTCTGTACTCTCTCTATTAAACTCGCTCTCGCTCTCTCTCTCTGTCTTTTTCCCCATATCTTTCTCTATCTCTCAGTCTCCCTCTCTTTCTCTCTCTCCTTCTTTTCAGAGATGCAGACTGTTCTGAAATATGAAGGTCTTTATCACCATGTGAATATGAAGTTCTTTATAATCATTTGAATATGAGAGTTAATATCACGAAGTGAATGACCTAGATTAAATTGCTTGCCAAAGAGAAAAAAATACAGTTGTCAAAGAAGGTACGTATGGATCACTTTGTAATTGTTTCATTTCACTATAGGCTCACATTATCGAGAGATATCTTACTACAAGTGATGACATAGGTGAAAATAATACCGAGATCATTCTAGAATAATTTGTAGAAATGCTAAAATTAAAATGTATTTAAGAGAGGTGATGTAAGTATTGTTTCTTCAAATCATCCAGGGCTGAATATCAACTTCTAAATTTTGCAAAATGATTTTGGAATTGCAATCAGTTCAGTCCATTTCCTCATGTTATAATAATAATAATGAAACACTTTTATATAGCGCATAACACAATCATGCGAAAGTCCCTAAGCGCTTGAAACATGGAAAGAGAAAAAGAAGTCAGAAGAACTAGGATTATCAGTAGATTAGTTGTTTTTGAAGAGATAAGTTTTCAAGTTTCTTCTGAATTTTTCATATGGTGTAATATTTGTGAGGTAATTTGGGAGGCTATTCCATAAGATAGATGTGGCATGTGAGAATGATCTCTCACCATATGATTTTGTAGCCGTTTTAGGTACAGAGAACTGTGATATTTTACTAGAACGCAGCGATCTCTCAGGTTTATATTGAATGAGCAATTACTATTTAGCATTCTACTCCAAAAATAGAAATTATTTTCCTCTTAATATCCTAAACTCGTTATAATGACTTTGTTGCTTCAAATAGATGGAATATCTTCTTAGATAGTCAAGGACACACATACTATCACTCACCCGATATATCAGCGAGACCCTTCACTTGTTCCAAATTCCTAACCCCACCCCGCCCGCCTGAGCCTGACTATTTTGACTTTTCTCTTTGCTTCATACCCTAGTCAGAATGCCTGGCATAACCCTGACATACCGATTCAAGAAACACAAGACCTTCATAACTCCTGTGGAATCTCCCTTCCTCCATCCCAACGAAAAGCAACTGTGTTTACACAATCCAGGGAATAATTTTCCTGGTATCGCATTGCACTTTGCAATCATTTTAATAGCAGGATTGCTTTACAAAGTATGTTTTGTTTAGCAAACAATTCTGTTTCACATAGAACTGTACAATAAAGTATTGAAAATATTTCCTCAATGTCTGAAACTGCTATATAAATCAAATGTGAAAAGTAAAATTATTCCCTGCAATCACTGCATTCACACATCCCCATACAGAATCCCATGGTGACCGTGAGGCAGATCTCCCATGGTCGACTGTGCACACACGAGGGAGCTATGTCCCGGGAAACGGCATATTTGCCCTTTGAACATGTATTGGTTCAACGTGAAAACAGCTGGAATGCTATCCCGCACAAAAACCCTGTACATTTCAAAGCGAGTTTGCAACCTCACTGTGAGAGATTTTAGCATGCGTTCACACATTGGGTGAGTTCAAGTACGGTGTGCGGTGTTGGTGTTGGTGTTGAGAGAGCAAAACGGTCCGGAAACCGAGCTGAAACACAACGTTGGTCAGTTTACAGGAGTGATACAGAAACAACCGGAAATACGTCAGAATCTTGCGAGGTCTACCCAAAACACAGACAGACTTCAAGTTTGGTGTTGAGGCTGGTGTTGGTTTTGCTGCACCACCAACACCAGCGTTCCACACTGTACTTGAAGTCACCCATTGACTGAGGCAGGGATCATTGGGGGATCTGTAAACACGCTGATTGAGAGTCCTCCCTGCATCGTACTTTAATATGTGAACGGAGTGGAACATGCACAATTCTTGCCGCGGGCTACAAATGAATGCAATGTACCACAGCTGATGGCGCTATGCAGTCTTAAATATTAACAGCTCGTCCTAGCTGTGGTGCTCACTTCCAGTTACAGGGTGTATGCACGTCCCTGTATACATTACATTTATGTTCATTTCTGTTAGCTTCTACGTATAGCTTCTACATATAGATGTAGATTAAGAAAACATGTTTGCCTTATACATGTAAATACTTTATAAATGTGTGCATATATATCCTGATTAAACTTTCATAGCATGGTATATCTCTAATACAGCACACCATCGTCATAGATGTCCATGGCCAGAATTGGACAAGTTCATAACTTTTTAATGAGTTACCGATCTTGCTCAAATTTTCAGTAGTTTTTTCTTCATTTACGTAATGGGAACACAATAATTCCAGAAGTTGATTCCCCTTTAAATTCCACGCATTCATATCGCCTGCCGAACTAGTTCATGGTCACAAAAATTTACCTCGCAGGGTGCTACAGGAATTTTTTCACTTCTTGCACGAAAATCAATTTCTCTTGCTCACAACATAAACGCAAACAATAGCAGCAGCACACACAGATTGGGCTTAGCTTTCAGTTGAAGTTGAAAATGATAGATCTGGTGACTAGATTCTCACGAAAAATTGACAATTTGATAATCTATACCTTTTTAATCTACTTGACCGATGGTTCAATTTTGCTGCCCCGGGCATTCGGCCCTGTGGATTTGTAGCACCCTGCCTCGCAAAGTGGACTTCAAAACAGCAGACATAAAGATTATAAATTCATTACTTTTGAACAGATTGTCATATTTCGTTCACATTTTCAAAGAATGTTCATCTAATTTCTCTTCATTCACTTAAGCTGCGTCTGCACTATAGCGAGTTTTTGAATTTGCTCGCTAGCTCTAATCCGGGTAAATATCCCGATCAGAACTAGCCCTACATGTAGCTTATTTGCAGTGCAGACGGAAACAGTGAGCTAATTCACTGAAATATCTTGAGCTTAACAAGCCCAAGATATCTTGGGCTAGTTTCCAAAATAGTGAGCTAATTCGGGAAATAGCTCACTAACTCGCTCTTATTTGGTACAGTGCAGCTCGCGCTCAGGCTAATTCTGCGACTCGGGCTAATTTATTCATGGCGTTATGTGGGCGCAGCGGAGCATGGCAGCCAGGTCCATTTACGAACACTACGTACGAGTATCTTCGCACAACAACCACGTGCTTATGTTCCGAGACTACGCATGCTCGAGAACTAGACCAAGCTCGGAGAAAGCTAATGCAGCTCGCGCTCGCGCTAAATCACGGAAAAAGACTGTTGTCCTTCAAGCTCAAGATTCCAAACTCGCTATATAGTTCAGACCAAGATCGTCAATCTCGAGATAAATTTCAAAGATGGCTGATTGGGCTAAAATCTCGAGATCAAGGAAACTCGGGCAAGTGCAGCGCCGGCTTTAGAGCACAACAATCCAGGGTGGGTTGAACTCCATGCTGCAGTGCCCTGGGGAATCTCTTAGAGTCTTCATAAAGAAGGTTATCTCTTGGTGAAGAATTTTATCAACTCATCTCTTCTCCCAGACACATCATAGTAAAGCAAGAGCTTAATAGTCTACAGTGCCAGACTCTGGAGATCCAAGAAAGGGATTCAATGTGGGGAAGAAAAGAGTTTGTAATATTACAAGCCATTTCAATCATTTATCATATCAACATTATTTGCATAGATCTAACAATTCTGACAGACCAAAGGAAACACCCTGCCACACTACCACCACCAAAAAAATAAAATTCTGGACTCTCATTCATAAGTTTTAGCTTGCGCATTGCTTCAAGTCAAGACTAGTTGTACCTCAATCATTTTCAATACAGTCAGTACTTCCTGAAGTAGCAACATGAGTACCATGCATTGGTATGTGAAAGACGTAATGATAGACCCCGTTCACATCTAATACAAGACTGTCTAGAATCTTGTCAATATAAGCTATGGATTTGGTTGGAAGCCATTCCATTTCCATTCCATGGTAAAACGTCATGATTACAGGAACTTTCTTATTTCTTCTCAGATTTACTTAAACTTTTTTTTATCTGCTTGTCTGATTTTTTTTCTTTTAAAGGGGAAGCAACCCCTGACCAGTATTGTCATGTTCTCATTTAATGAAGAAAAATCCAATGAACAAACTGTAAAAATTTTAGTAAAATCGCGTAATCCGTTCATTTACGAATTTTCAAATTTACAAAGATATACGTCTTCAGGAATCTGTGACGTCACTTCGGACAACTCCTCAAAGACTTTGTACATAGAATTTTTTTTAATGGATTAATATGAAATTAAATTGAGAGTAAGGTTGCAACATGATTCTTCTCAAAATACATTCCCAATCAACCGAAAATTAGCATTTTGTTGAATTTTCGAAAAAAAATGTAAAAGTTTGTATATTTAGTAAATGAGGAATTGTCCAACATGACGTAACAGATTCCATACAATTTGCAAATCTCACCGTCACGGATCCCAATCTGTGGTAGGAATCGTCATATCTCTGTCACGTTGAAAATTCGTTAACTTTTGAACGAGTTTTGCTCAAATATTTGTAGTTTGTTCATCTCATTTTTCTCAAAATAGAATAAGAGCACGATAATCCCAGGGGTTGGTTTCCCTTTAATCAAAGCAAGATTTTCCTGGCGCAAACCCGGTCTTTGAGAAATCTCAGCAATACAGTCTGCCGGCAGTGCTATCGATAACAATGGATAATGAGCATGCTTGCTAAATTTTATTCTCGGCCCTCTACAGCTCACATGTAGTACAGTCACCACCTCGTCAAACGCAATATTTCCCTGTTAATTGACATACACCTGTGTAATAAGTCTATAATCGGTGAATGAGCATTTTCATCAGAAGAATGCATTGGTGACATGTTCTCTGATAATTTTCCTGTAGATTGATAAAAAAATTAGCTAATTTCTGTCTCCGTAAAGGATTTTTTAAAGCCATTAAGATTTATGAATTTTTGCTCCTTCGGCAGTCAAATTTTTGAACATTTCTTTTCATGATCCTGACCCGTGCAAAAACTGAATTTTATTTTTGTCTTCAAATTTCAAAGAAAGATGAGCGTGGTAGATAAACAATCAAGAAAAAGTTAGAGTGAGTCGCGAGAGTTGAACGTGATTTTGAAGGGTTGGAAGTATGACATTCTACCAGAAGTTGACCCGAAATTCTGGGTGTTTCGATGGTAGACTCATAAAGTGCCTATCGAAGCTACCGTGTTCGCGATTGCTTGGAACCGGATGACGTCATCACCCGGGCGATCTGATTTCTGTGGCCAAATCGCGGCATTAGCCAATCAGAGCGCCGTTATCAAAATGAGCGGAGGCGATCTCTGACTTGTCGACAAAATTCTGTGATCCTGACCCGTGCATGATATGAAATTACAAATCTTCTTCACATATCGACACTCCATTAGTTGCAGGTATTTTTCGAATAAAAAATGGTGAGAGTCAAGTGAGAAATTAGGAAATTTATCGTCCCTAAACATTTTTAGTTTGTTTCTGTTCTGAAGTGAATAATGTTCTGCCATAAAGGATGAATTTATATCACTTTATCATAACAATTGTCACACTCAGAGAAAGATTAGACTTTCAACTGTTAGAAAATGTACATTTTAACAAAGGTTTTACATACATTTTTATATGCGACGGAATAATAGGGGATCAAACACAAGGATGCATTGCCTAATTAGCTATTTATGGTCGTCTGTTTCATGAATACGTGCACGATAAATGGGTGCAAATTGGCGAGTGTTGCGAGTAGATTGAATAGCCACTCAATGATCAATCATTTCTCTCTCTGTCTTTGTCTTTTTTTTTTCAAGTGTGCATTCGCATATATATATTCATTGAGCATTTCGAAAAAGAGTCTTGTTGTTTGGTAATAACTCTATGACTAGTTTGAGCATCCTTCTCCGCATACACACAAGATATAGCTCATTGAAATGAAGCCTTTTCCTGAAACTCATGGCTATGGGATGCAGGATACCTGATCTTTTAATGTGCAAAATTAAATGAGGGGCAATTTCATTGAAAAGTATTTCATTCAGATTTTGCTGTGATATTTTTCGACATTCTTGTACTTTTGTAGATTCTACAATCTACATTATAAAAAGTATTTATGAATATTTGCCAAATCATGAAATAATCCACCGCTTCTCTAGTCTCTTGTCGCTTGAACGTTTTTTTTTGTGTACAAACAAAGTCTATGGAGATTAATTAAAATTTCAATGAGGTCCCCCGCGGCCGCGGGCCCCTGCCGACTAAATTATAATAAACGAAAGTCGAGGGGTGGCCACGAAAATGTACAAATAATATTTGAAATATGTGAAATATGTGACTGATAAAAATTTGAAATATGTAGACCTATGTGACTGATAAAATCAGAATAAAATTGGGCACCTTAAAATAGAATAGAATTAGGCCTAGTGCTGAGGCTTTGGTTAAATAAAAAAAAAAAAATATATCGTTTTCAGGAGAGTGATCATGAGACATGAATATAGAATATTCATCAACTCCATGCTTTTTTAAAACGCCAATACTTGAGCCAAAAGTTCAGGTCCACAGAGCTTTACCTCCATCATTCCCCACCTCCAATCCAGCCCACCTCTACTCTAGAACATAGATTAGAAGTAGAATATGCACGGATGATGCTGTCCAAGCGCAAGCCAAACGGATGTGCGTGCAGTGCGGATGTCTCCTTTTCCCGCCTGGGGAAAGCTCGGGGTAGCGATTCAAGAGGGTTCCGTTACCGACAAGCTGATGCGAACATTTTGAGAAGTGCATTTTTACAACCAATTTGAATGCTTACCTCTTAAAACTGCATTCATCGTCAGCATTCCTCGAACTGGAAAAATCGTTGCTGATATCAAAAGCAGACTCATGTGTCATAATTCGGTTCATTTATCTCTTTTTTAATTCATGGAAAAGGTCAAATTCCTCGGCGGTTGGCAAGATGAGCGATCGAAAAATACCTCAAAAAGACAAGGGTAGCTATCGAATGCCAGAACTAGAAGCAGAGGCGTGGCTTACGTTATATGACGTCATTATGAATATTCATTAAACCCTGTAAATCGCTTCAAAGAGTTCGGGGCTCATCACACGGCGCTCGGGC
>BQKZ01000314.1:144831-161956 GCA_036244855.1 Temnopleurus reevesii
TTCTGTCTACTGTTCTGGAAAAAGAAGAAAATGTGAAATTTTGTGTACAAAGTGAATGGAGAGTTCTCCATGTTGGCAGCCATTTTGTGCCTGTACGTTGGCCAATTTAAGGAGCCCATGAGGATTGTAAATCAAAACTTTGAATATTCATAACTTTTGAATGGATTATCCGATTTTACTCAAATTTTCACACTTTGTTCATCTCATTTTTCTTCATTTAATGATAGCAATTTAATGTCTGAGTGTAGTTCCCCTTTAAATGCAATTTGTAAGATCGGTTTAATTCAATACAAATGTTCTTCCATCTCTTGAAACAACTAAAATTGTACTTTTGAATTTTAAACTACGATATGCTTTTTTTTCTTAGAGCAACTTCTTTAGCACTTTATCAATGCATGTGTGACTTTCAATAATGATAAAACATATAAACATGATATAAACTATTTCTGTAAAATAAAGTGGGACGCAGACATTAGATCAGCGAGCCGTGTATTCAACTGTGCGGACACAACCATGACAAACCGGGGCTGATTTCAATAGCATTACAAAGGAGCAATGAATTTGCGTTCAACTTAATATTTTTCGGAAATAGTTTATATTGTGTTATCTGAAGCATGCATAAACATGGATAAGGCATGAATACCATCAAATCAGAAGTTCTAAATACATGTATACAATAACTTTAGTATATGTTATGAAATATGCATTTCACAAAGCAAACTATTTTAATTGCTAAGTACTTGTAAATATTTTGCTTCATAGATGCTATTAAAACTGTTATTGATCTAGATATAGTACCATACTATTTCTTGAACATAATGCATAGGCTGAAAACAGACTGATTAGTACCATGATATAAATGCAGTAACAGTGATCAGTTAAAAAATTATTGAATTTAAAGTAATGCAGCAAGAATCAAACAACACATGGTAATGATCACAATAATCAGAAAAGCGCTTCCCCTCTCTTTCAGCTCTCAGATTTGGAAGGTCTTTGAGGATTCTGATTTGAAAGTTACTGAAATAAAACATAAAATTATTTCAATTTTTCTGAAACGATTGACAATGATTGTACGAAGAGCTGCGCTATAACAAGATTTTCACTCATTTTGCATAATAAATGGTCCCTTGTAATACTTTTAATTATTAATTAACTAATTATTTAACTAATTATTCTCATCTACCACTGTTTTCCTACTGCAAATCAAATCAAATAAATCTAAAATAAACTAGTCTGCAAAACAACCGACATTCTCCAAATCAAATACATTAATACCATAAAGCTTTCAATAAGTCTAATTTGGTAGGTTACTAGTAATAACTTGTTCAAAGCAGACCAATGAATATATATCTTTTTTTAATTCTGTATTCTAAAATCTGGCTGTGTGGTTCAACATTATTCAATTATACAAGCTACTTCCATTGGAAGTTTCAATCAAGACTAAATGGAATTAATGGTTTCAGGTATCAAAATGTGACTGTTTTTCAGACTAGTTTATGAACGAATGCATGGGGCAATCAAGAAAATCTGATAGACGTATTAGAAGCCATGAACAAAGAACAATTTGGTGGAAAAAAAAAAACACTTGAAAAGTATTAAGACTTGTCAAATTTACACAGCAGGTGACAATTAATCCTTTACATTTTCAAGGTGATCAATTTTTCCCTGATAGCTAAGATATTTATGAATTTCAAATAACAATTGGTGCATTTTGATTTTACCCATGTACACAGAGCAGCATAAGCTATTTATCGTCATTTCTAAAGTAGAAAATGGATAGGGCAACTTTCGCAAGCTTTGGTAATGAAGTACTCCCAAATATATGTGAATAAATCATCTATGTAATCAAATGAAGAAATTTCTACAAACATTACAATTCAAAAAATAATTCATTGTTTGGAATAATTTGTCATTTTGGTCCATTCCATCATTTGAGTATGCTTCAATATGTTTTGGTTCTGTCTTTACTCACTCCAGGGCTAGAAGAAATTATACGAGTCAGTGGGAGCTGCAAAGTTGCCGAATCGTTACCATGAGAGGGCACTTGTGAGCACAAACATTCTCGCTGCCATTTCCATTCATGAGAATAGCAAAGAGCGTATAGCTACATAAAATAAGATCTTACTGCGAGAACGAAGGAAATTGGAACAAGTAAACTTCTTCCCATTCAAGCCATGACAAAGAAAGTTATTCACCAAACAGTTGCGACATCTGTTCTACATTCTTTTGCAGAATAAGAGGGGAGGACATTTCTTTCAGGCGCCGGGGTGTCGTGGTCGTGACTCTCGCCTTTCAACTAGAGGATCGTAGGTTCGAATCCTACCCATGGCGTCAATTTCCTTCAGCAAGAAATTCATCCACATTGTGCTACACTCAACCCAGGTGAGGTATCATGGGATTGCAATTCAAACTATTGGCTTTCTCCATTCACCGCTCATTTTTTCTTCACTTGAGGGCAAGTTAAATAAATCTACTCGAAATGTTGTTCTGAAAAAAAAAAACATTTTGAGCTTTTCCTCGGTCCTTTCCAGGACTATTTCTTGAAAGCTAACACCACAACACATGGTGCAACAACAAACTCAGAATAAAAGAAAGCGAAATCGACATTCAGCATAAGGAACAGAGTGATGATTAAAAACATTGAACTAGAAGCAAACCTACTCTAATTGTTACTACACCATGCAAGTTCTAGTTTTCATCATCAAACTATTGGCATTTTCTCCATTGTTGTGAAGATATTTCCATCTCGGGCAAAAAACAATGATTCTCAATATTTCTGCTCAAGAAGAAAAAAGAGTACATATATATCATAATTAAATGGATGGAATATTAATGCGTGCATATAGGAAGAAAATGAATATGGTACACATGAATCAAGGTATGTTTATTATTTGCCATTGTAAGTAACTAAAATTAATAAGACACAATGATGAACAAGAGTATAAGATCATTTATAAACAAAAGAAAATAGATATGTATAGAACATGATTATGAACTGCATAGAGACAAGTGCAATTGTCATACAATCAATTTCTACATACAGTGTACATACATTTGTTTATTCAAGAAATGATAGATATTATCAAACTTAATTGGAGTACTGTAATGAATATAATGAATATGAAACAAAATATTGTAATACATTATATTGAATACACTGAATTTGACACAGAAAAAGAAGTGAAAATACTCAGAAGAATACTGAAAACCTTTGCATTTGCTAAGTAAACACCAGATATTGTCTTTCTCATAATGCCACATTATTTACATCAAATTTTCCTAACTAGTACATATCAATAGAAAGTAGTCAACAATCAAAGTTTAGTAAAATTTTGACTACCTTTCTACAAGTGCTAACTACAGTACTTTCTCTCAGTTCACATAGAGCAAATACCAAATACAGTCAAACCTGCTCTTGCGACAACCTGTATATAAAGACAATCTGTCCATGAAGACCACCTTTCTTGACTCGATAGAAAGCAATTTACACATAAATCATGAAGACCAACCTTTGAGAGAACATTATAGACAGGTTTGACTGTGAATAGATTGCAGCACAGCTGACAAACAGCTAATATGGCCCATTCTTCTCTCGTTGTCAACACGGCTTGTGAACATGACCTAAAGTCTGAAAATTGTGTTACCTTTTCTGTTTGCAAAAATATGTGAATTGTCATAACAAATCAGAATAACGATGCTCCATCGGCTAATATTTGCGCGATGTCTGCAGTGCTCGCATAAGGTGTGCAACCCACAATGAAGAAGTGCTTATTGCACGTAATTTGCATTTCTTATGACACTTAACATTGTTTTGGGTTTTTTTTTTTAACACAGAAGATAACACTGTTTTCTGAATTTGGGCCGGGAACATTGTGAAAGTTGCATGAAGGCTGACGAAAACTAGCTTTGTGTCATTCAACAGGGCTGGTTTTCTCCATGGATGACCCTACGTAGGTCATCATATTGCAAAAGCTGTCTTTCAGGGTTTTGCTAGAAAGTTGTGATAAATCACAGTAGCAATTGATTGGCACACGCTAATTAAAATGATTATATGATACGTGTCTGGTTAGAAGCGTAGATGGTGCACAAATGAAAATGCTCGTTTCAATCTACAAATGATGTGCAGTTGCTTTGCAGTCAATTGCAACTTTCTAGCAACATAAAATTGGTGGCCATCTTTATATAAATGTCACCTATACTCCATATGTCTTGTGGAATTATTAACAGCAAGACCATCTACCATCACCAGCAATCATGCATCCTTTGGGTGACCTCTGTAGATAAGCGGCTCTATATCATGATAATGAATCTTAGTAATTCAAAAGACAAAATTAAATGGATAGACCCTGTCTAAAGGTCATCTGTCTGTAATGGTCAAATGCATTGCTTACATTGTAGAATGGTAAAACCTGTCTATGGTTACCCCTATTTATGCGTGCTCTGTGGGTCTTCCATAGACAAGTTTGATGGTTGATTGACGAACTGGGAGCAGATTCCTCATCAGGCAAAAGACAATAAATAAAATGGATGGTATTGTTTGAGTGGCTACCTGTCTATAACATCCAGTAGTATTGCTTTCATCTTGGAAAAAAATCTGCTGTAAAGCTGGTCTACAGATATTGCTTTTTATGTGTTCTATGTGGGTTTCCTTCTTACAAGTTTGACTCTATATTGATGAACTCAAAACTGGGAGCTGTTTCTCATGATAGAAAAAAAAATTAATGGATTCTTTCTTCTTGGCTACCTGTCTTTAATGTGCTCTCATATTGCTGAATTCCTGTATAATTATTTGCTATAAAACCTGTCTTCAGTTACATTTCATATTCATGTAACCTTTGTGGTTCTCCTTTGTGGTAGAAATGTTTGATGGCATATTGAAGAACTTGGATGTGATCCTCGATCAGGCCAGAGACGAAACAAAATGACTGGACCCTAAATGCTCCTAAAGACGAAGGATGGTTTCCATGGTCTCATCGCCAGATTCTGCAGGTGTTATCTTTGCTTCCTGTGAGATAAAGCACAAAAAGAAAGAATTCCTGAAAAGAGAAATTCATTACACATATAGGATTCAAAATGAATCATTCAAAATTCAACAACATGCACTAAAAAGAGAAGAGATGCCTGTTGCATAAAACTTTTGCTCCCCCCTCCCAATCCCCTAGCAAAACAATACTATGGCAAAATAACCCCCAAAACAAATTGCCATAGAAAAGACACAGGGAAATCCCAGACATAATTGTATGCACAGCTAAATGTGAATAAAACTTTTCACCCCTCCTAAAACCTGGCAATTCAAGAATACTATGGACAAAATTGACACAGACATAGACACATAGAGATAGTAGAATGTACAGCTCAAGATCTCTTCATTGACCCCCTTTAGTGTCTGCAGACATTTACCTGGCTGTGGATCCCAAACCTTTGCAGCTCTCCTAATATGACTAATCTGCTAAAATGATAAATCTGTTAGAATGGCTAACCCAAGCGATTGACTAAGCTGTCACAGAGATGCCAAATGTTCTGGAATATGTATGAGGTGCCTTTTCATTTGAACTCAAAGCTTTCTTCACAAGGGTATAGCTGAGACTACACACACTGTTGTCATGTTTCTTTCACTTTTGTTCAGCCCTTGCAATGTTCGCATTTTGATTTTGACCTCTTGCGTGTTTCGGTTGGTATCTCTGCTAAATGGCTAACCTTATTAATTAAAGAAGAACGAAACCCTGCATTTTATATTCTCTCAGTAGATGGAGAAAAATAAAATGAACCAACTGTGAAAATTTGAGCATAATCCGACGATCCATTCAAAAGTTATGAATTTACAAAGTTATAGTGAATGTCCCGTCATGGGAATCCTTGAGTCGGCAACGCCGACCAATTATTAGTCGTCTAAGTTCAAATCTGTGACGTATTTGTGGACAGCTCTCCATTCATTCTGTACACAAAATTTAACAATTTCTTCTTTTTTCAGAAAAGTGGACAAAATTTTCCCTTTTCTCGTCAGTATTATAGGTGTTGGATAATTCTTCAAGTATTGTTGGAAGAATAATGTTGAATAGTTATGGTATATTCAATGAAATTCCTTAATTATAAAAAATCATGTACAAAATAAATGGAGAGTTGTCCGCATATCGTCATAGATTTGTTAAGCGTTGCCAATTCAAGGATCCCATGACATGGGATAATTGAAACTTTGAAAATTCGTAACTTTTGAACGGACTGTCCAATTAAGCTCAAATTTTCACAGTTTGATCATCATATTTTTCCTCATCGACTGATAGCAAATTAATTCCAGGGTTTCATTCCACTTTAACTAACCAGCGAGAGAACTAATATCTTAGAATGACTAACCTGTTATTACAGTATCTCCTTCATAGTTGAACGCACAGCTGAAGATCTCGTCCGTGTGGCCCTCTAGAGTCTGCAGACATGTACCCGACTGCGGATCCCATACCCTAGCCGTCTTATCGGCGCTGGCTGTGAGTAGCTTCGTGCCTTGTGGATTGAATGAAATCTAGAGAGAAATGAGTGACAGACAAGATAAAATTCATCAAATTCTGACATTACATTGAAGAAATTTGTGACAATTTTCAAAAGATCAGGATCTGGCACTAGTTCAAGAGAGTCTGAGGAAGGTGTCAGAACCTTGATATCATAACTGTGATAGATAAATTTCTTGGATGTGATTGAGAACTTTATCAATTATTTCATTTCACCATCTTGATGAAACTCTTAATACAAGAAGATAAGGACAAGACTTAGTTATCCAATAAAATGATCATATTCCTTTTCCTCTGAAAGCTAATACCAGAGGATTGTGGTTCAATTCCCATCAATGACATTTATTTCCTTCAGCAAGAAATTTATCTGTACTGTGCTGCAATTGGCGCCATGATGGTGACAGCTAAATACTGGGTAATAATAGTAATTATGTGATACTGTTATAATATGTAAGGGGTTTAACAACAAGATGAAATCACCTGTATAGGAATTAAAAGAAGATGCAGCCAAGATAGTCTTGTTAAATATATTTTGATACATAAAAACTGTACAATACCTTTGAAATTTCGCCTGCATGGCCATCAAGTTTGCATACACATTGATGTGTTACAGCATTGTAGACTCTTGCAGTACCTGGGTAATAATTGACAAAAAAAAAATAATGGTTACAGTTTCTGTGATCGTTGATATTTGAGATTAAATCTAAACCTCTGATTCACTATAAATACTTCAAAGATGCAGATTACAGAGCAGCAATTCAATCATTTCTTTGGCCACTCTGTCAAACAAATGTATTGAAAATCTTAAAATATAAATATGGGGCCTAATGTAGATTCTGCTTTTTCAAGACATCGCTACGCTCTACCAACTGTCAGGAAAACTGACAATCATAACTCTATACAGTGCTGGATAGCAATAGTCTTCATTTTTCACCATAAAACACTGTGCATAAATGTGTTCTTTTTTGTCTTATCACCTTTAGAGGTACTTCCATTTGGAACAATTTCTACTGCTGGTAATTAAGCTGTTGGCAGGGACAATAATTTTCTGAAACCCCCTCTCAGAGTGAAGGTCCCTATTCCCATGCTTATAAAATCATTTCAAATCAAATCAACAAGTGGATAAATGGGAGAATCTCCTCCTTGCCCACTAACAAATCCTGCTTCTCCCCTAAAAACAATGCTTCAACGGCGTAACATTCAGAATTCCCAACCCATATAATGGAAAAAGAGGAATTATTTGCTTAAATAGAGGAAATAAACTATGCTTCCCAGAGGACTATGTAGTAGAATTATCAAGTAAAGTATGATAATTCCTTTGAAACGGCCTTGAAACTCTGTCAAAATAGTCAAAAATTGATAATTTTGTAGATGCCGTAGTGTAGTGATCATGACTCTCGCCAACAAGAGGTTACGAATCCCACCATTGGCGTTAATTTCCTTCAGCAAGAAATTCATCTACATTGTGCTGCACTCAACCCAGGTGAGGTGAATTGGTACCTTGTAATTGCCAAGTGCACTGGTGGCTGCAGGGCTAAAGGCAGGGCTATAATGATGCAAAGTGCCTTGAGCACTAAGCAGAGTGGATACGTGCGCTATATAAATTGCATCTATTTAATTATCATTATATTCTTTCCTCAAAATTACTAATGGTTGGGAGGTATGGACATAAAAAACATCTTACTGTCTGCTGATGCTGATGCAATATACTGCCCGGTGAAGTCAAACACAACGTCAAGTATCTCATCCTCGTGGCCGCGCAGGTTACCGACGCACTTGCCCGTCGCAGCATCCCAGATCTTACACGTCTTGTCCATTGAGCCCGTGACGATGAGAGAGCAGTCGTAGTTGAACTGGGCGGAGCTAATCTCTCCACGGTGACCGATCAGAGTGTGGATACGTCTGCAAAGGAAGGATGAAGAATCCATCGAATGGGTGACTAAATTTTTATACACTCAGTAGATAAAGAGAAATAAGCTGGTTAAATTGTAAACATTTGAGCAAAATCTGATGATTTGATCACAAGTTCTGAATTTCTTAATTTTCAGTGATGCCCTCTAATGGGGATCTTTGAGTTTTCTTTGACTTTTATTAAAAATTAGCGACCATTTTCTTACCGGCCAGTGTAAACATCCCATACTGATACAGTATGATCAAATGAGCCGGTTATCACCTTGTCTCCCATCGTGTGGAATGAAAGAGAAACGATCTGTCCTGAATGGACCCAAAATATTCTCATTATTTTAAACTTTTTCTTACCTTCCAGTGTAAACATCCCATACTGATACAGTATGATCAAATGAGCCGGTTATCACCTTATCTCCAGTCGTGTTGAAGGAAAGAGATATGATTTCAGCTGAATGACCCTGGTTTGAAACAGAAATTAAAATTTAGATTAGAAATTTCAGAAAGGTACTCTTATTATAAAAAAAAAACCCTTGTTAACAATAATTTTGAAAATCTGAATACACTTTTATAAAATGCAGATTTCTCAAATACATTTTTACCAGGATAATGCATCTTTTGTATTGACTATTGGTTAAGTTTTTTTGTTATAGTTGGCCTAAAATTTTGTCTTATGTGTAAAACCTTGTATTAGAAGACAAAATTTGAAATAAAAAACTATCAAAACGTGAAGGGAAAGAAAGATAAACACACATAACCTACTCAAACCAAATTGAAATAGAAAGTCTAAATGGAGAGAACAATCCCTACAAGGACAGAGATATAATAAACGTATGTAAGCAAACAAGTAGATAAATAAAACAAACAAACAAGTAAATAAATTGAATAAGCAATTCAAATTCCAATGCTCAGGAAATCTTTATCAACAATAGACCCAAAGTAATCTTGCTCATTTTATGAACCTCATTATAATGAGATGTACACTGAAATGAAAACTTTCACAGAATAAGAAAAGTTGCATGGAAATGTTTCAAAATCACTCACCGATAATGTATTATTCTCAGCTCCAGTTTTGATATCCCAAAGCTTAGCAGTAGTATCCATACTGCCTGTAGCTATCACAGTGCTCTGTGGGTTGAACGCTAGGCATACCTGGTTGAAAAATAGAGAAAAGTATAGAATAAAAATTGCTGAATGTCATTTTATTCAATGTTAGATAGCAGTTCGCTCGATGATATAGTTTTATTCTCAGCTCTAGTTTTGATATCCCATGCTCTGCGAGTTGAATGCGAGGCATAACTGTTTGAACAATAGAGAAAGGTACAGAAGAAATTGCAAATTCAGAAATAATTCCAAGTTCTAAGTAATAATTCAAAGAAATTATTCAAAGTTAGAAAGCAGGTCACTCAATGTGTTATTCCTAGTTAAAGCTTTGATATCCTTTAAGTAGCAGTAACATCCATGCTACCTATAGCTATAACAATGCACCGTGGGTTGAACGCGAGGCATACCTGATTGACGAATAGAGGAAAAAATATGGTTGAAAAAGCAATGAAAACAACAAGGACGTGAAAACAAAGAAATACATAATGATAAACAATAAATTACATAGGAAAATAATATTGATAGCCTTTTTTCCATGGGAAACTGTTTGGATCATTAGTAAGAGTACCTGGACAAAAAAAATAGCATGTTCGAGGCTTCATTTAGTGATTTACAGATATATTTTTTTCTGTATATTACTGATTTTATGCATTAATCCGCATAATAGTTGAACATTCAAATTCAAATGATGCATTCCTGCAGTTTACATCACAGGCTTCACACATGCCGATTTTCAGCACGATTGTGTGGCCAAGATCAAACAGGGTGGGGGGGGGGGCAAATTAGCCCCCTCCCCCAGGCTACACATTTTCAAAATGGCCAGACACGGTTAAAGTCTGGTGCTGTTTTTTTGTAATTGTTTCTTTGTTGTTAGTTATAAAGCTTTATCATATATTGCGCTAAGATATTGTATATATTTTCATAATAGCGTTCTTTCTGTTCTGTCTGCTACCAACCAAGCAACTTGGTTTTTTTTTTAAACCATGATGTACCATTTTACTTGATGAACATACATGTACATAAATGTTCTTTTTTCTGTTTTTATTGCTTTGGAAATAAACAGTTAAATTTGAATTGATGCTTTATAAACAAATTATTGAAATAATATTCCAATCTTACACAAAACAGTAACAAAAAAAATTTAAGCAAATACAGCAAACCCATTGAAAAAAATATTATTATTGCTCATACCAAAAGTACTATCTTTAATTTGTCTTGGTACACCGTACCTACTATGGATTATCTCTGGCACAATATAAATGCATCAATTATAGTCATGCCATGTTCCTCAAAACTCGGGAACTAAATGGCTTATTTTATTATCTATTCATTTTTTTTCTCTTCAGAATATCAGATAGTATCTAAATTAAAGCAGCCTTGACCATGCTTTGTGCATCCAACCACTTTATCTACAATGTGGGTATCACGTTCAAGTTGAGCGTTTATCCAGGTATATCTATCTTTCTCACTCTCTTACCCCACAGTCATTTTGTAACTTACATGCATTCTCTCGTGTTCTCCCTCTTTTTCACTCTAACATCCACTCATTTACTTCACTCTTAACTCTTTCTTTACCTCCCTTACTTGCCATCGCTCTCTATCTCTCTGTCTCTCTCTGTCTGGCTCTGTCTTTTCTACCTCTTCCCCCTCTCCTCCCTCTCACCCTTATCTCCCATTTCCCCCTCTCTCCTTCTACCCCTTTCTCTCCCTCCCTCCCTCACTCTGATCTAACACTCTTGCCCCCCCCCCCTCTCTCTCTCTCTCTAATTTCCTCCCTGCATCGTAATATGAGGTCAAAATTTCTCCCTCAAAATTCCTTAAGCACCTTTTAATCAATCTTTAGTTCTTCCCTTATTTTCACTCTAAACATCTTCTCATTTATTCCTTTCACCACCCTTTCTCCCTCTCTCCTTCCCTCCCTCCACTCCCTTCTCTCTCTGTCTCTCCCTCCCTCCCTCCCTCTCCCTCATTCAAGAGCTGCCCTGCTTTGTAATGAATGAGGTCAAGTTGAAAACTGCACTCCTCTCAAGCTGGTGTTGAATTAGCAGGTGCACAGATTTAGCCCAAGCTAGGTTAACTTCATAGATCTATGTCAAAGACATGTGTTCTGTCACAAGCCATTATCTACGCCCCCCCCCCCCCCCAAAAAAAAAAAAAGGGGGGGGGAATGAAGAAAAAAAATTGTTTGGTTGCCCTCAACAGACTGACATATTTTTTAAAAACTTTATATTCAATGTTTAAAATAAACAATAATCACAGTAAAATCAAAGATAAAAATCTGTGAAATGCCATCTGACATGTAATTTTCAGATGTTATTTGGCCTTCCATTCCCTTCTAACTTTATATGAAAGTCTTATATTTCATATGAAATATATTTGCAACATGAAATAAATTAAACATTCTGAATAACCGAAATTATTTTTCAAAAATGTCATGAGGGCAAGCCAACAATCACCCTTTTTACAGCCTCAGTACTTAAACAGTCTGCCGAACATACCAGATGGTGGAAAAAGTACAGATTGAGGATTATAAAAATTAGTGAGCATGAATTTGACCTGAAAAATCATCCATCTGAAAACCATCCACTTATATTGAAATCCCAGTCATTTTATGATATAATAACTGCTCTTGAGCTTTAGTAATGAATAAATTATTTGCTTCAATGGCCCATTCCAAATCATTTACATTTAATACTTTATATGATTATTAGAAAATCCAAAATTGGGATGTACAAAGAGGGTACCGGTAACCACATTTTTTATCAAATTTATGCACAAATTCTGCGTATCTTAATTCCAATACTTTAAAAATATATATCAATTAAACATTCACACATAAAAATTCTCAGCGAGTTCATTAAAAAGTTTGTAAAATATAACCTGAAAAGTGATTTCAAAGATTTTTGTTAACTGCTTCATCTTACTTTCTGCCTGAAATATACAATTGACTGAAAATGAAATAAAAACCATCATCAACAACCAATAACCATATTATCAAAAATAATATTTGTTGGATAATAAAATGATTTTTTTCCTCTTAATTTTGGGTAATTGCATACAAACAGACCAGATTAATAATGGCCTTCTGACCTGACTCTTCGAAATTGGGTCAACGATATTATCACCACATGGGGCGATGATGCTGCTGAATAGCTGAAAGCAGATTTACATCAATTAGTCCACCTGGGCACTTTGTATAATACACTACTTCCTCTAGTGCTCCTTGCATGCATAATTCAACGTGACGGCAGGGCATCAATTTCACGAGGAAACCCCGTCAGAATGGTCAAAACTGACCCCTTGGCCGCTAGAGTAGCCTTTTATCTGACCCTCTCAGGCCAGAACTGACCAAGGAATGACCCACTACAGACATTGCATTGACCTTTAAGTGAGGAAAGTTGACCCACTGACCTACAATAGTTGGCTCATTAGCACCCACGATTGTTTCCTTTTTTTTATTTAGAGATTTTTCTCAATTTCCCTCCTCATTCATAAATAGCGGAAAGAAAAACACCCATTAAAGGGTAATGGAATGGTCCGAGTATTTGACCAGGTGTTCTATTTGAGTATTGATTTGAATGGAATGTTTCATTACGATTAAGGGGGTGCACCTCTATTAGGTGGTGATGGATAAGGATTAAAGATATGGTGAGACCTCAGATTGACTTATGGGCAGGTAGGTATTTTCAAGCTGATTAGAGAAGCTAATTAACAAATGCCGAGATTGATTTTTTGGTAAAGGGAGGAGGAAAGATTTTTGGGCTATTAAATTAGAAGTATCAATGGTCATTTTCATTCATCATTCAATTGAAAAGATTTGGAGTACTATACAGACAAAGCTGACAATTCATTTGGAGTTCACTCAAATAATAAGAATAAGGGATGACCACCTGTATCTTATCAATCCACAAACCAAGATAACAATGTAGAAAATTGAAATGGCAAATTAAAGCCCAAGTACAGTTTTGGTAAAAGCCAATATTTTTATCGCCAAATTTTGTCTTCAAATCTACTTAAAAAGAAACATGATATCATGAACATGTTGTACAAAAGATTGTACGAAAAATTAACAAGTTTTGGAAAAGTTATAACCTAAAGTGTGGAAAATATTTTAGCGTCGTAGCCCCCGACGCAAATTCAATATTTTCTTTCTTGATAAAGGACAGCTTCTCATGAACAGATTTGGATGAAAATGTCAGAATTTATTCTTTATGTATTCCTTTTTAGCATGCTTTAATAAAATCTTGGAAATAATTTTGTATATGCCCAATAAGAAGCAAAATATTGTGATAACCAAGAGAGGGCGCTAAATACGATTTAACGGTCAAATTCAAATTTTCAAAAGAATTCGCTCGTAGAAAATTATGCTATGATCTTGAAATGTGTATACATACTATATGTCATGGTATATATCCCCAAAATTCACATTTCTTTAATCTTTACCAAAACTATACACGGGCTTTAACAGTAGCCAAAAAAACTTTTAAATTTTTAATATTTCATTTCCTCACGTAATCATTTTGCAAAAATTGTTTAGATGCCCTCAACCGACCAGCCCTATTTTTTCCAATTTTAATTCAAATTGAAAATTATAAATAGACATGTGGAGCACAACCTGAAAAATCATTTTGAAATGATTTTTGGCTTTTCACTCCCTTCTAGGTCTAATTTTCTTGTGTTAAAAGAGTAAAAAAAAAAAAAAAAACAACCCTTCTTTGTATTATTGATCTCAAAGTTCCGAAATGAACTCTATGTACATTAAACAAAAACGATAAACAAGTAAGTTAAAATAGGGATAAATAAAAGCAATGACCTCAGGGAGAAAAAAAAAGCAGAACATTTGACTAAAAAGACCTATCTCAACAATTAACAAAATACAAATGTACTTTACCCCCCCCCCAAAAAAAGAATAAAATAAAATTTAAAACTAGATGAATCCTCGACCGCGCACGGTCGAAATTTATGCCTCCGCCATCACGCAATCAGAAAGATATGTACGGCTTGTTTGTTCCATGCCATCAGAAATCAAAAACATTTTTCAAATGTTGTGCACTGCGACCTTTGACCCTGTGAACCCAAAATCTCATCAGTTCTTCCTCACATGCTTATACATAATTGAGCTACACACTAAGTTTGAAAGAAATTGGTTCAATTTTTCTGTTATAAGTTATAACAATAATGAGCATTATCGGGTTTTTTCTGCCCGGTGACCTTTGACCTTTGATCCACTGAACCCAAAATCGAATCAGTTCATCCTCACATGCTTATACATACTTGAGTAAAGTTTGGTCAAAATCTGTACAGCAGTTCTGAACTTATTGCGGTAACAATCTATTTTGGGTAATTTTTTACAAGTTTTTTGGCCCTGTGACCTTTTACCTTTGACCCATTGAACCCAAAATCTAATCAGTTCATCCTCACATGCTTACACATACTTGAGCCAAGTTTGGTCAAAATCCGTTAAGCGGTTCTGAATTTATCGCGGTAACAAGCTCCGGACCGACGCACGGACGAAAGGACGGACAGACGGACAACCACCTTACGGTGGCGGAGGCATAAAAATACATACAGATAGATAATGAAGCATGCACAATCAAACAAATGTTATCTTTGCAATATCTTAATTGATAACATAATGATATTAGACATCTTATAGCAAGGGATTTTTTTATATAAATTCCCTTAACCCTAATCCCATGGGGGGGGGGCTTTTAAAGCCCCCCCCCTCGACAATTTTCGTGATAAATCTGAAACGCAAGAAGCTCGCGCCATAATTTTTTCTGACTTTTTTCTTTCAAGTCTCGCGCAAATTTTGACACCAAATTCGTGATGACCGGGTATGCGGTACCGACGCTACGCGCATTTGAAAAATATTCGTAGAGCCAAATATGAGTCAAAAACGTGATTTTATGTACAAAGTCAATGCAAATTGTGTTTTTAGTCAATATTCATAAATCCTTGTCTATTTTGCATATTACTGCATGAACTGGATTTAAAATTCATTTTCTATGCCTCTAATAATGTCACCAACAATTCCCATCGAAAAAACAATGGAAATAATAAAGTCGAAAAAACAAAGAAATACATAAGAAATTCACAAAAACAATAGAATACATAAGAAATAGATTTTGATTGCATTTTTTTTCATGACAATATGTCTGAAACATTACTACAAGTATCTAGACCAAAAATCAGCACATTTGGAGCTTCAGCAAGTGATTTATTGATGTTTGTTAGAATTCACGCATAATTATGCATAATTAATGCATAATTAGCATAATGAGTAGATTTTTGAAAAATTTGACTACGCAATCTAAGAGTTAATGTCGCGGGCTATGTGCATGCCAAATTTTGGCGCGATCACGTGGTCGACAGCGAAGATCAGAGGACTGAGATGACTGAAATATCCCAATGGGATTAGGGTCAATGTCTCACTTTTACGTTTGGATTGAAATGTCATTTAATTCACAATACAGTTCCTCAAATAAATAATGTTCCATGGCTAGCACAAGTAAATTCATCAAGCTTGACATTTATTTTCTGAATGGCTCCCTCTATTGGAGAACCACTTTCAGTTTTTTTTAACTACACCCAAAACAGTCATGTCAACTATTCCTACCGTGTAACCCATTTACTTCCTTACAATCTTTAACCCATCTCTCTTTGACAGATTCAACTCACTCTCAAAAAGCAGAACCAATGCCTACAATTATCGTTCTTTCATTTACTGAATAAAAACCTGATGAACAAACAGTCAAAATTTAAGCAAAATCAAACAATCCTTTAAAAATCTATAAATTTTCAAATTCTCAAGGACAATACAAGCCCTACTGCTGAATAGGGACCATGCGATCAGCAACATGAGCAGAATCTGTGACGTCAGAATTAACAGGGCCACTTGTACTGAAAGGGTAACCAGTATGCTTGCACACCCCAGAGAAGGACAGCTTCCCTTGATGGGCGAAGTGATATTTTCAAATTGTAAATGCTATCAATACAAAAATGAATAATTCACATCAATTCAAAGAGGATTTAATAAATATAAATAAACAAAATAATGAAATAAACAGCCGTTCCAGTAACTAAAACAAATGATGTATACTCACTATTTCAGATGTGTGTCCGCGTAGTGTGTGGAAGCATTTGCCAGTCTCTGAGCTCCATATCTTACATGTCTTGTCAAAGGAACCAGTGGCTATTTTATCTCTGAGAGGAAGATGATATGAAACGATTATAGAAAATGATTACATACTGTTGGCATTGCTGCTGGTGATGACGGTAATGAATATTATGGAGACAACAACATTGAGTAACGACAACAAAAATGATAATGGTGGTAATGGTGCTGATTGAAATTGGTGGTGGTGGTAAACTGATTTAAATGATTTTCATTTTGGCAATATAACTGAAGATGATGATGACGATATTGAAGTTGATGATGGTAAAGATGACGATTATCACGAAGAAAGAGAAAGAAAAAGGCATTTTTTCTAATGTGGAGAATAGTGATGATGATGATGATGATGACGATGATGATGATAATGATGATGATGATAATGATGATGATGATGGGGAGGAGGAGGAGGAGGAGGAGGAGGGGGAGAAGGGGGAGGAGG
>BQKZ01000315.1:0-25701 GCA_036244855.1 Temnopleurus reevesii
AAAATAAAGGTGTGAAATGTCTGGAATTAAGTAGATTCTCTAAATTTATGTACCCTAAATACTAACTTTTACAGTAATTGAACTCTTGACCTGCTGAAATTTAACTATTCAGATCTACTTTTCAGACGTAATCATATTTTACTTTAATATACTATTTACATGTCTTATCATGTAGTTATGTGCTACAGTACTAATATTTTATGTCAAAATTGTCATCTGTGTTTTCAAAATTAATCTAGATGTACATGGAAATAATTTACACAATAATTACTTACTCATTTCTGAACTCCTAATTCTTGGCAAAATGACTTCATTAAGTCATTGAAGGTGAAACAGGTAGTTAAGAGTAACTTTTGCTCCTTTGTAGAAGTTTGGTTTGGCAGCAAGTGAACATTTAAATGTACATTTCATTTCAATTCAATTTAATGTGCCACACAGGTTGATAATCTAACTTCACGAAAATTAAGACATTCATGAATTTTGAAGAAAAAAGTAACAGAACATTGGCAGAGGCAGCTAATGTAAAGATTGTTCCACATTTTGTGTAAAGTTTAAAAACATATTTTTTAACAAAGTACAAAAGCAAAAAATGTTTGAGCTACGTAGCCTGAGGATAGGTTTAACTTTAGACCTCCAACATGAGAGAAATACAAATGTTTAATACATTATCTACATTTTTGTAAAAGCTTTAAGGAAAGTGCTAAAAATACTTTGGCCCAGTTTGAATAAAGGTAAGAACACGAGATGATCACCAACAAGAAAGTATTTTGTAGTGAATACGTAATCAATTTCATGAATATGTAATTAAAGTGCAAACTGTAATAATTTGTAATAATATCATTTCATTTGTCATTGTATTAGGATTTGATGGGAAATAAACTACAGGTACCATACCATACTTGACTAGGTATGAAAAATTATTTTATTTCCAGCTTTTGATATCTTCATATTCTTCTCTGTTAAAGGGAAACCAACCCCTGGAATTATCGTAGTGTCATTGAATGACGAAAAATCAAATAAACAAACTGTGAAAATTTGAGCAAAATCAGACAACCCGTTCAAAAGTTATGAATTTTCAAAGTCACAGAGATATGACGATCCCTACCGCTCATGGGGATCCGTGCGATCGGCAAAATCGACGGACGTCATGTCGGACAACTCCTCATTCACTCTGTACACAGAATTTCACATTTTCGCCTTTTTTCAAAAAAGTCAACAAAATTTCAATTTTGGGTTGGGGTATAGCATTTATGTATTGATTCTGCATGTATCTTGAAAAGAATGATGTTGCAGCCTTATTCTAAATTTTACATTGCTCCATTTAAAAAAAATTCTATGTACAAAGTGATGAGGAGTTGTCCGACATGACGTCACAGATTTAGCCGGTGTTGCCGAGCGCGCGGATCCCCATGAGCGGCAGGGATCGTCAAATCGGTGTGACTTTGAAAATTCATAACTTTTGAACGGGTTGTCTGATTTTGCTCAAATTTTCACAGTTTGTTTATTTGATTTTTCGTCATTCAATGACACTACGATAATTCCAGGGGTTGGTTTCCCTTTAAATCCAGATTTAAGTATCCCTAGTATTCAACTTGTAATTTATAACTCAAATTTGAGGCTATAGATAAGCAAGAGGCTCCTTCGTATTTGATATGGTTTAACTAATCAATAAAACACATACAAAACCTCACTAAAAAAAATACAAAAAATCTCATAAAAATATACATATAAAAAACAAAAAATAAAAAAATAAAAGAAAAAAAAAAACAAAATAATAACTATAATAAAAAAAAATATTTATCTATAAAAAAATAAAAAGATTCATTAAAAAAAAAATAACAAAAAAAAAAATAAAAAAAAAAAAAAAAAAAATCAAAAATAAACCATCCAAACCCCAAAAAAAAAAAAAATTGCTCTTGCCCTTCTAAAATACAAGATGGCTAAGTACTTCTGTGTCCATTTTCACCTCTGTAGTGTGACAATCCCTAATCCAAACAGGCTGAAGGAACAGATCAGAAATAATCTTATGAAAATGTTTTTACATCCCCAAGCTAAGAATATCTTTGAAAGCATGCCTGGTGTTGAAAATATTACTATATTAGGAAACAGTTCATACTTGTACCATCGAAAAAGGTGGACATAGAGTACATTGGGAATGGATAATGAATAAACATAGACCTGATTGAAAAATGTCCATTAATAAAAGAGCCAGAGTAAAGCTGTAGTTCAACCAGACATTGCCATTGCTATAATGAATTTATATTAATGCATTTTATAACCTACTGTATACAGCTTGAAAGTAGAAAATGCTATGACATATTTGGATTAATATACATAAGTACGGTTCACAATTAGACCTGACCTTAAGATTTCAAAACCTACGACAGAAATATGGAAACTTATACATGCATCGTGAGGGCGAGTTTGTTCAAGTCCTCTTCTTAACTTCTCGTCTTAGACAAGGCGCAAAGGTAAGATTGTACAAGTCGTCTCCTTGTGTGTAAACCAATACTAAAGTTCTCAATCCTGATGAAAGAAGCTTTTTGCACAATCTTTGAAAGCATACTCAGGGTCCCACTTTCAATTAGGTTTTAACGAAATCAATAGAATATACATGTACGTGTGTGCACGAATTTCTTACAACTTGAACAAAAAAAAGAAAAATATTTGATATTCATACATGTTATATTAAGAATTCAGAAGAGCGGACTGGTTAAAAATGACTTAGTTGAGATGTTGAGTATTTATGGTAGGATCATGGGGGATATTTGCCTTGAAATATTGACGGACCAATATTGATTGAATTGGTCTCAAATTATAGGATTTTTTTCTTATTTCCTGATCTCAGGATAACCAAACTTACTTTTCTCCTCCTACAGACATTTTCTATTAGAAAAAGCAAATTTGCCCTTCCTCCAAAATACTGTGTTGATTTAAAAATGGTGTGCAATAATGCAGGTTATGTTCACACAATACTTCAAAAGGAGTTTACATATAGTCTTTTTTTTTAATCAACTTTGAAAATCAGAGTTCACAAGAATACAATTATGCACTTTAAAAATAATTCTTTAAGTATTGTTTAAATAACATGCCAATTTTGTGACTAGTGTTCATACATGTATATTTCCCTCGAAACTGGTTAATGTTCAGGTTGACCTGTTGAACTTCAAATAGTTTCCGTTAAACTGGTGAAACGGCTTTGATGTGAACGAGCTTTTAACTTCCATTTCAGACCATTCCTGTCTTCACTTTTAGGTCATCCAATTTGAAATCAATCATTCACGGATCTGGTCACCCCTATTTAACTCTTATTTACTGTCAATATTTGAACAGGTGCTTAAAGAAGGAGAAAATGTCTGGGCAAGTGAGCCGGAGACTCAAATCAACGATTTGGCTGCAATAACAATTTATTAACGACAATCAAACACTCTCACTACAGAATAAGTGTTGGGGTACCTACATTCAAGAAGAATGTCTGGGTTTATTCAGACACAATACATTACATTGGCTTCATAAAGCATGATTTGAGTACATTTTTATATAAATTTGGCATGAATCATTTTGGCGATATTTTCACGAAATAGTGACTTATCAATTTTGGTAAACATAACTAATTTCACTTCACAACAGCATTCAATTGTAACTTTATCTGACCTAATGCCACCAAAGACATTTATCAAGATAATAATTCATTGAATATATATCAAAGTCCAAATACACCAAGTGTTCATATAGCTTCAGCGCACCACAATGATTGATACTCATGAAACCAAAAGGATTGATAGATAGCATTCCTAATTTTTTCATATTGGGTCCCCTATTCTAAAGAAAAAAAGTTCTAAAGAAAATTATTATGATAAAATTTCAAAGAAATATATGCTTTCAATAATCTAACTGATAGCAGTATGAAAAGAGATAAAAAAATTGAATGAAATAAGTAAAAAACACAAGTAATCACCCAAAAAAGGAATATATCAAATGACATATTTGATTTTAATTAAATGTCCATATCAAAGTAAATTGTTTTGCACCAAATTCCACACTTATTTTTTTTTCATATTGTCAAAAAGGTCCTGAATATCAGATAATGCTGGCTCTCGTAGGAATATTGAAAATTTCAATGAAGCTCAAACTATCAAATCAGAGAAAAGAAAGCCCTTTTATTTTCCATATAGATGTAGGATGGGTGTGGAAATCGCAATGCTTCAATGAAAATACATGATGTGAATAAAAAAAGGCTCCCTCCTACCTAATATCCCTGGGCTAGCCAAACACAGCAACAAGTCGCCTAGATTGACAGATCTGTTTGTTGCCATTATACCATATCCTATTCAAGTTCAATGAGCTGAATATGATACTCAAAAACATCAACAAAGCAAACATTTCAATCTTGGCTAAACACACACTAGAAAGGGTTCAATGAGTATTTACTTTGTCATCTAAAAAGATTGCGAGAACTGATACGATTCATTTTTTCATGAGTCGTTTCATCGCAATGTCGGAATGCATCTTCCACTGTTTTACAGCTTTGTTGTCTATACGAATTATGAAAAATTTATAGACACCTTGCATTTTTATCCAGGGTTTAAAGGTGAAAAGGGCAAGATATATCATTAACATCAATGATTTAAACTCTGATTAGATCACATCTGATTTGGGTATTTGGTAAGTATTTATACACAAAATAAACCACTATTCTTCCATGAAAATATTTGCTTTATAAAGAATACAATATGTTCAGCATGTGAAACTTCGCTAGAACATCTAGAGCAGCAAGATTGTTCATGTATTCATTAAATGCTTGTAACAATCATCAAAATAAATGAATGACTTGTCATAATCTCCTTCAAACATCTTGCTATTTTCAAAAGTCATTTGTATTGCGATTATTTAAAAGCAATAAATCTTGTATTAATGTGTGACCTTGTAAAGATTAGTGCCAAATAAATGCAATGATTAGTGAATTCTAAAAATAAACACAACAAAAATTGGCACCAGTTTCATGGGTAATATATGGTGGTAGTTGGACCTGTCATGCAAATCCAAAACTGTTCATTGAACTGCTTTCATTCAAAGTGACAGGAAAAATAGGCCTACTTTCTTGCTGTAAATAATCAAACCCACAATTATCCAAAATAAAATAAAATAAACCCAACAAATATTTTTAATGACAATAAAGTTTATTTTTCTGAATGATTTTATTGTCTAGAATGTACTACTAAAAAGGAATAACCAGTTTAAAAGGAAAATATGTGTGAACCACCCATATATGGAATATCGGTACATACATGTACAATCACAATCTAGGTCAATGCTCTTACTTATTATCAAATGTCAATCTAAATTACTTTATTATGAAGTTATTTTCACTTTGGCATACTCCCAGGGACTGGCATACTTAATTTCCGATTTTACATGTCAAATAAATTCAGATTCTGGGAATTGTAACTATGTGTGTTACTATGTAGGCCTTTATTTTAATTCAATGTTCACATCTTAAAAAAAAAACCCAAAACAATGAGACCTTCATGCATCTTTAATATGAGGATTAACAAATTCCTTAGAATAAATGGGACATAGCATAAGGAGATTGAAATTTAAAGCATAAAAAGACACTTGATCACACACACACAAAACACTCCTGAATACACACACACACACACAAAACCCCTCCAAATTTATAATGCGAAAGAAGTTCACTTCCCATCAAAATTGGGTCAATTATGCAGCGCATATTTTCAGCTGAACATTACATCGCGATCAAATGCATCTAAACATACGACAAGGCGCTGCTGCAACCGCTGCTCCCTGTCTGGTCGGTACAATGGTAATTTTCATAGGCCCTTGAGGGGATGAATGGGGGAGAGGGAGGTTAGTTTACACATTTCAGCCCCATTTGGCAGCTGCCTCTATTCAAAAGTCACAAAAGCATCTTGCCCCCACGCTGGTCTGCGCTTTTTACTTGGCATTCAAGAGCTTTCAATGGTTTTACACCTATTATCACTTCAAAACTTTCCCATTCAAAGATAGACACCTTTTCCAGCTGCTATATTTTCCCCACTACTGATATCATTTGTTCCCTTTATTGTATCTTTTTTTTATGAGCTCATAAACAGCGGGTTTGATTTGGTCCATTCATGATGACTCAATCACAAAGTATTAGTTTCATTATATATAATAATTCAGTTATGATATATAAAAAGTTAATAATCACCCCATATATTGTAAGGTGTCATATTTATGCAACACTAAAGTTGATTCACTTGAATATCAAAGCCACAAACCACACACAATTCATAAACCTCAGGAGCAGACAGATCATTGAAAAAACCTGATTGCTAGACTATTTCATTATGCTCATGTGATGGCGCTATAACAGTCATCCTAACACCACTGTATGATGCTAACTGATGGTAGTTATTACATCATTATGCTGTCAGGCCAAGTGAATTGGTACATTATTTGAAATACAAATATTTGAAATACAAAGATATTGAGCTCTGATCTGAGCTCTTCTAAAATGATGGAGATTCCAAGATAATTGTAGTTTTAGGCAGATATCACGACTATCAGAGGTATAGGGTGAGATTTTGAATGTGTTTCACAAAACAAGAAAATATTGTTTGCAACCCCAAAGAAGATTCTAAACAAACAAATAAAATGACTGCACTAGAACCACGCAAAATAGAATGCTGAAACCCTTTTTATATAATGGAGCCTCTATTAAGATGCTGTTTTATCTAGGTATAATTTTTTTTAACATCTTTGTGAAGAAAAAGAATAATTTAAAATTCAACAACCTACGCATTGATTCCCCCTCCAAGGAAGCCATTCTTTTTTAATAAGAGGAGGCAAAATACATTCATAGTAGTAGCTATTATCAATTATTTTTGCTTTGAAAAGTTATTTTGAAGGAGTTAGTGATAGCACCCTTACCAGACGATTCACACATCCTATTTTGTTGTTGTCAACAGCATCATTTTGTACTTTACAGCTTCCTAAACTGTTTCTACTCCAGAATACAATCGTAGCAAACAAGTACAAAGTACTACATCATCAGGTCCGATTTCATAAATCCTTTGAATTATCCAGGACTGAAAATGTTTCCTCACATAGAGAAGGTCGAACGCAGGAAGGTGCACAATAGATTACCTTGATCCCCCTACTCCATAAAATATCAATGTGCTTCAATTAGAAGAAAGCAATTCAAGCTAATACAAGGAGAAATCATAATTGGTACTTACTCAGGTTTCTTGGCAGATATTGTATTTCCTTTCTTTGTCTTTTCAGCCAGCTTTTTCTTGTTTTCTTTCCTCTTCTCCCTCTTTGCTTTGGCTTCATCATACTCTTCACATTCTGGTGGGTTCGCAATGGAAATCAAACAAAATAAATACATAAATAAGCAATCAATTAAATTCTACAAACCTAAAACTATTGGTAATGAAATAGAGATGAAGGGTCTTAGAAATTACTAAAGGTGATTTCACTTATTCAGGAGTTGTGTTTCCTCTTTCTAATTGTATTTCTAACGGGGGGCATGATTGCCCTCCTCCTTGACGTTGCGCCACACCATGCTGCGCAATTTTAATTATCTTTCTCTTTTTTCTTTCAAGTCTTATGCAACCGTTGATACTAAATTTGCGACAAATGTGTATGCGGTCTTGACTTTACGCGTGTTTGAAAATCACCTCGCTAAACAGCACGGTAGAATTAGGGTTAAACTGGAGGCAATAAAGGGAGTCATACATTTCAGTGTTGAATACATATTTGCCTGCCATATTGAACACTGATTCTAATCATTGAAACTACATATGAAGTACATTATGAAATTACTGTTACAGCATGCTCAAGCAGGCCTGATTCATTATAAAGCATGGTGTGATTGTCATCATGCTACTGATAGGAAGATAAATGTCTTTAGTATCATGAACCAGAAGAAATTGCTAGTGTAATGAAGAGAAAAATTTGTGTACTTATAAACCAAACCAAACATATTGCTATGTTTGACATGTCTATTATCATTTCATCTTAAAATCAACAGGCCATTGTACAAATTTTACTATAATATTGTTAATATCTCCATTAAATAAATTTAAAACAAACAGTTCCTGACAATATAATCTATGAGGCAAATAAACCAAAATTGCAAGTATGTTATGTATCAGCAATTTCAAAGGGTCGACTCACGGTAGTTAATGTCAGAGGGCAAATGTATTTTGTAATAGTGAGTGTAAAACTTTTAGCGTCATGAACAACGATAATGTGGACCTGTACGCTATACAAGTAGCCATCATTATTATCATCATCCTAATTAATATTCTATCTACACATAAATCGTGCTGGAGGAAACATTTGAGCAGGTATTTCAACAAATATGGTTACCACTTTTGATAGATGACCTCTTTGACTGTAGAGACATCGAATGCATGTCCAAAATGAAGTTAAATTACCAATCAACCTTTCTTGACATAATTGAAACTCATTTATGAATAAAAGTTAAACTTATCATTGTATCATTTATTGGACCAATAATAGATATGTACTCCAGATATAACTCACCTTTTAATTTTGTGATTCCATTTCTTCTACACCTAACAAGTTCCTTGATTTTAGATTTGATTTCTTTCTCTTCTGCAATGGTAACAAATTTATATGAACAATATATAAATATTCAATTGAGAGATGGAATATTTCAAATATATAACTTTAATGTTCACAGTTTCACTTTGATCAATGACCAATGCCAAAAATAAAGAAAATTTTGTGCTTTAACAAAGAAAACTCCCTTTATGTTTAGTAGTCTCGTGTAAAAATAATGCATTCTAACCGAATATATCTCTCTCGGATATATTTACATACACAACATTACAAGTGATGGAATTACAATTTATTCATACTTTTCATTACAAGAGAGTGTAAATCTATATTAAAGAGAATGGCATGCAAATTATATTGTTAAACTTTTCTCAACCATGGGAGGGCAAATCTTATTCTTGAGCAGCTAAAGATCTTTCCGATGAACAAAGAAGCTCGATAAATAAAAAGAAAATATTTTATTTTCTTTTGAAATTTAAAGAAATTTTAATTCTAACCACACTCTGCAGCCAATATGGAAAGTTTGCCGACACTTTAACCAGAAAATTGGGAGAACCTTTTAAACTGTCTGAAATTAAGTATGGAATTATTTCGTTCAAGGCACACTTACTTTGTATATTATCAAACATCTCTTCAAGGTTCGTGGAAGGAATGAATCGCACCAACGGTCTTAGCTTCTCTCGGAACTCTTGTTCCTCTTTGGAAGGCTTACGCTTGGGAGCTGGAGAGAAAGCATAAATCAGAAAAACAATGTTTAAAATCATGTAAAAGTAATTAAGTTGTGTGGAAAGAAGTTCCTAATTAAACTGGGGTAAAATGCGAAGTAGATGAATTCTCAATGACACCGTATTTTTTTAAAAGGTACCAGTACTACTAGTAATCATCATGAGGTTATTGCTGCATTATCCATTCCGAGAATTAGTTCTCCAATCTACAGTTGCTAAAACATCAGCTGATGGTATATTTTCTATACTGGGGGCACATTAAGAAAACTTAAATTTCTGTTTCTAGACATACAGTCTAGATATCATGATCATGCTTTTCTGGGCCCCATAACATAAAGGTTTGCAATCAATCGCTAATGATAATGGCTAGTTAAGATCTTTGGAGCAAATTGTGCTCAGTAGACCGACCAATAACCAATCAGCATTGCTCATTCAAATTAGCAATTTATCGTAAATATTTATATCACGGGGACTAACAAGATGAAAGTTATGTGGTGTGAGGACATAATATGGTGAAGATATTAATACAGTACTATTCATTACATAATTTGATTACCATTTCCCACATACAAGCCCTGAACATGCTAAGTGCACTATATTGAATTTCTTGTCCATTCATTTGCTGGGTCATTACGAAGAAGGTCATTAACAAAGTTATTTTCTGCGGATTTGATGCAACAAGGACAGAACTCCCATTTCTATTTTCAAATCTTAGCATAGTCAAATTGGGGATTTATATATGCACATACAAAGTCACTGGCACACATCTGCCTGTAAAACAGATCTAAAGATTATTTAACATTTTAACTTTTTACTCCCTATGCCAAAATGACAACAATTATAGATTGTATCAGTTCACAAATGCCAATAGCCAAATGACTGGACTAAATGTTTTCTAATAAAACTCACAACAAAAACCTCTTACTCAGTTATTCATGCAGGTTAAGATATCAAATTACATGAGAAAACATTACATCTCCCAAATATTCCATAATGGTTTGCAACCATGCTTATACACAAACTGTGCCCATAGACTTATTTACAATAATATTTCAAAACATTTGAATGACAAGCTACTACATATCTAAAACGCAAAGAATTCGCTAAACTTGATGCATGCTAAAAAAGTTGGCCTTTTCAGATCGATACTCACTTGCTGATTTATTTTTCTGTGATGAAGGCGGAGGTGGGGCGAGTGGACCTAAAGGTGATTGTGATACTGCAGCGGTGATAAGACCATTCTCTCGAGATATGGTTTTCCTTCTACCTCTCTCCTTTAATCTCTTTGAATACATATCTACATGAGCTAGCTTCAAGGCTGTAAGGAGAACAGAGAAAGAATGGAATTTGTCGGGAAATTTGCTTGATAAGACAATACCACAAATTATTCAATATTCAGACATCAGCTACTATACTAAAAGGGCAAATGTGAGGACTTTTATACATCGTCGCCGGTCTTACAGCTAATTCTCGAGCAAAAACATGATTTAGAGAAGAACAAGTTTAATTCATTCTTACTATCATATCTCTTCAAATCTATGCAGCTAGAGAGAGTATATTCTCTAATTTTGTGCCATGTTTACCGCATGTAACAAATCCAATGAAATATCAAATTATAAGTGCACAGGCACACCAATCCCATTTCAGAAACCAACAAAACTGCGCCACAAGTGGAGGCGCCGTGGTGTAGTAGTCATGTCTCTCGCCTTTCAACCAGAGGGTCGTAGGTTCGAGTCCCACCCAGGGCATTAATTTCCTTCAGCAAGAAATTCATCCACATTGTGCTGCACTCAACCCAGGTGAGGTGAATGGATACCTGGTAGGAATATTTATTCCTTGAAACGCCAAGTGCGCTAATGAAGTGGCTGCCGGGCTAAAGCCAGGGTAATAATGCTGCAATTGTAGAGCGCTTAGAGAATTCTTCATAAAGAGTTGATAGCGCTATATAAAAGCCGTTCATTATTATTATCATTATTCGCCGGTCCATAAAAACGAAGGTACTGTGCACGTGGTCAGGGCTTATGATATTTGATGCTTATTCACCGGTTCATGAGACCGACCCTAGCTATTCACCGGTCAGCTTCCAAATATGGAAGTGCGCGTATCAATATCGTGTGTCTACGTACGTCAACACACTTTACACCACGCCAAATAATATGTGCAAAACAAATGGAGGGAACTTATTCGCCAGTTCATGTGAACGACACAAACCCTCCTTAAAATACAAATAAGTGTATTTCTCTCTAAATAAGCATAATTGAGCGATGAAATTTTTGACAGGAAAGATTATGATATTTACCATTAAAATATGCAATAAAATTAAAATAGATATTTTGGACCATTTTTCAGCTATTCGGCGGTTCGTAAGATCGACATTAAAATGTAGGGTTTTTAATTTTTTTGTTTTATTCTTACTCTTATCCCCTCCAACATGGACAAGCTAATTTATGGAAAAAGTGGCATACACAATGCCAGCAATCTTACTCCCACTAACATTTGTAAAAGAGACCATCCTTTACGAGGGTGTACATTGGTGTAGTATTTTTTAAATCCAATATGCTTAACTATGGGACCCACATGTGGAGCCTGTTACATAAAACATGCAATTAAACTTAGGATAAATATTGAGCGAAGTCTATACCAAAATCTGTACCATAGTGATATGATTAGTTTTCAATAAATCATATTTCTTTTAAGTAACAGGCATTTGGTCATTACAAATCTGGTTCAAACAATTTCACTTGACTCCAAAGATTGGAGTAACCTGTTCAAACGGTTAAAGAGGAGAGATGAATAATGCTTGGCTCCTCACTGAGTATTACATTATTTTATTTTCAAAATAAAGATTTCTATTACAAAAATAAGAATTTGTTTTGTTTCATAAAGCTGTTCTAGGGTTACACACAACCAGTGACCCCTTCCTGAGCTCATTGATAACCCCTGACCCTGTAATGTTGAATGATATTCTTACTCTAAATGATATGTTTGATACTTACATATATCTAATTCATCATCTTCTGATGTTATTGCTAAGTTGCTGATTAATGTTTCTGCATCATTATCAAACTCCTGTGGAAATATAAAATTTATGGGGGAAAATGGTGAGTCAGTGAACGATAAGAAGATAAGCACTTTAAGTGCACTCAATCACAATTTGTCGTATTACTGATAAATGTTTTTCTTTGAAGATAAAATATTGAAACTGATCGAAATTTTATGATCATGCCATTTTGATGATTGAAATTCCACAACTTTGTAGAGAACCTTTAGACAAGGAATTCACCAAAACATAAATTCAAATGCCCTGTTTCAAGAAAAAGTCATTACTAATATAAACTTCTTTAAAAAGGTTCTGAAATAATTATTCAAGAAAATCTAACAGTGAGCTTGTGACATAATTTTTATACTTAAAAGTAATTTTTTTTTAATTAGGACAGATTTTCCCATCATTTGGACATTCATCAAAACATGAAGTTTTAAAATGTTAAATGGAATACTTCCAGACTTACATTACGGCTGCAATAGATCATACGGTTATACCCAGAGAGCAATTCTAATTTTGCATTGAACAAAATGTTATTACGATGTGGCGCTATATATACATCGAATTTGAAATCCATACAAAAACTGAAAATGGTACATTACAAAAGAAAAATAGCCATGAGCAACACTTTTCAATGCAACAAAGCATGTTAAAAAAACTATTGCATGGTAATAAACAATTCTGTTGATAACTGATGTACTAGATTCAGAGGTTGACTTATTCATCTAAATTTCTAGCTTTCTGCTAGGAGCTGAAAAGTTGTGCGAGACAGAATTCTTGTTTCAAGAACAGAAAATAATTTTATCTTCAGTAACATTATGCAGATGTCAATTCCATTTCTTTCCTCTTTCAGATGGCTGAAAACAAGATTATCAAGTCTAAGATTAAGTGTGTGACATTTTACTTACTCGTTCAAAGTCATCTCTCAATGGCATATAGCACAGTTCCTGCTGCTGAGGTATCGTCAGGTCTATAGGCTTGAATGTTAGCCCTAATGTAGGGGATAATGGCCCTAATCAAAGCAAACAAAAACAAGTACAAATCAAAACCCTGAAGAGGAAAGGCATTTTATCATATACAGCATTTTTCATGGTATCTGGAATACTCATTATAAAACATCTAAAGTCGATGTTGGAGGCTCTGGTATATTTAAAGTCCCCAGCTTGACCGAATTCGGCCATGTCTACATTATGCTTCAATCGAGAGCTTGGTTGACAAAGAATACAGATGCAGACGATTTAAAATTGTATTCAACTTCGCTAGTGCAAAATATCTTGTGCACCCTCTCCTAAATACGGCAGGAAAGAAAAATTTGCGGGAGATAAAAATCTTCATGACATGTTGTGCGCCGCTGTATTGATTCACTCTGGTGATTTACACAGTTTACTTGTACTTGATGACAACAAACCATACATTGATAGACAAAATCGCCAAAATTCACAAAATAAAGATTGTACGTGTATAGCTCAGATAATGAAATGATTATGATTAATATTATTATAATTCCGTAAAAATTTGTTAAAAAGTGCTTGAATCTAACAATTTAATGTTCACCCCCGAAACGAGCCGTTGTAGTTTGTTCAGGACAGAGGAAGACAATTGCGTTTATCTGTCACAAATGAATAGCAAATCATGAAGCTATCGTGATGACTAGCACAGATCAACAAGAATTAAACAAAATTCTTAGGAGTCGATGCAATGAACAATGGCAGTGCTGATAAGTGAATAAATTTGTAATGCCAGCAAACTCTGGATGTGGTAAGTAAGTTGCAACTTACTGCAAATAAAGTACACAACAGCCAATTTGATTTGCTTAAAGTCTGTCCTCCAAGATGTGTATGCAACAGTGATGTTGATTGCTATGTGCAGATCAACTGCATCTCACAACATATTGAGACTCTCTAGAAACAACACCTCGATACATGTGAAACAGAAGAGGGGATGAAAGGAGCAAGGAGATAAAGGACCTGTTGCATTTCTTACCATCCTCTGGTCCTGTGTGGTCTATGAAGTTAATTGAACGAGTGTCTGGTAATGTTGCTATAAGAGAGAAGAAACAAAAAAAATAAAATATGATTTGGTTTGAAAGAGGTTCATCGTGGTGAAGAATAATTGAAGAGAGTTGATCAGTTGTCTCATGATGTGCAAACAAATATGATTTCTTCATGTTTAAATAGTAACCCCATTTTCTTTCCAAGCAGTTTCTGTAATTTCACTGATTTATAAGTTTGGAAAAGCATACAACAACAAAAACTAATAAAAAAATACAGGAAGACAGGAAGAAAAGAATTACCATAAACTTAGAAATAACAAAATAAATGTTATAATCTATAATGCTACTTTTATATACTCATAATAATGGTGGTTTCTTTTTGAAGCGCACAGGTCCGTCAGCAATGACGCTCATGGCGCTGTACATCAAATAGATAACTCTTAATGGTTTGAAAGAAAGAGAGAAAAGTCCATCTCACAAAATTATAATTGGATGTCTAAAATAGATTTGGTGATATTTTCGCACGATTCAAGGATCTCAAGCACATATCAAAACAGAGTATAAAAAAGGAACACTTACCATGTCCAATCTTTCCTTGTACATAGAATGTATTGTAGTGTTCAGAACATTCATCTTTCGTCTTTGATCCAACATGATTACCTACTCCATCCCTGTGAAAACAATGGTAATGTACACCACAAAATAAACTTTAAACACACACAGGTAAACATTTATCCTTTAGAAAAAAGGGTCTGCCCTTAAAATTTAAGAGTTAGATAAGTTTCTATCACGAAAGAATCTTATCAACAGGATCATTTTTACCTCATTCCATTTTGGCACTATGTAATTTCCGACTATATAAATTACACTGTACCTTTCTACTTATTCCAAACTACCAATACAGGTATGTACATATCCTTAACAGGTACAATGTACCGCATAACATTTTGAAAACGGGTGGAGAGGGCTGTGCATTACAACTTTTAAACACTCCCATAAGCTTATACATTTTGCGGTTCCTGATTTACTCATTGATAGAAATTTACAAAATAAAACTATTTAAAAAAATGAAAGAGGGTAAGAGAAGAGTGGAGAGAGGAAGAATAAGAAGATGAAAGGGGGAGGAGGGGGAAATACATTCGTGCAAATTTATACAAACGCCTTACCAGTTTCCAAACCCAAATGACTCGATAGCGTCTAGTAAGCTGTTCTCCTCTGTAGTACTCCAATTGCTTCTCCCTCCAGCAGGGAACAAGGAATTATCCTAAACAGAACAAAAACATATCATTAATTATAGAAGTTTCTTCAAGATTCTTGCTTCTATAATCCAAACATTATTCTCATTATTCTTATTCAATTCATAGTATTTTTTCACTCACTTTAGAGTACATATAAACCCTATTGCTGCCAGGCATTATTTTGAAAAAAATATCTTTTGTCATTTCAATCAATTGTTTCTCAATAAGAACTCAATGTCGTCCATGTATTAATATCACTCAACTAAAAGCTGCACTCTCAAGCTTTCTAATCATATTGACTAAACGGGAAAAGGTGTTACATCATGAAAAGGTAGCAGATTTATTCTTCATTGTCAACTCTATTCAATGGTGCAAAAACATGACCAAGGTAATGAAAGGGTAAACAGAGTTAATATATGTATACAAAATATGACATGGAAATATGAAAACAACCGTATGCTTGCATTTACTGCCGAAGAATTCTTAAATGGTGTATATGCAGGGAAGTAATATAAATTAGTCTTCTTTTTACAAAAATGTGAATAAATGCATTATTGCTCAAAACCTATTTACTTTAAACAGTAAAATGCAGTTGTGGGTCAGTCAGTGGAGGTGCATTTATATAATTAATCGCCTCTGTTTTTGTTAACTTGTTTGTTACCTGTGTACTATTTTTTTTACTCCTCTTTGTCTTCACTTAATTTACTGGTAAATAATATTTTCATGATCAGAATACTGTGCGCTTCGAAACATCCGTATTAAGCGCCTAATAAATGCTATGTAATATTCATTATTTATTTAATGTGAACCATTCATAAAATTAAAAATATATTTTTAAAACAATTGTGTTCAGTGACACATAAATTAGATCTTGGTATTGAATATTAGATGTTAGAAATTGGTATTAAATTTCACTGTACTTTTTTTTTATGTTGATATACAGTATCAAATTTGTGCTTTATTTCTTTCTCTTTTATTTATAGTACACACACCATGCATACTATAATGTGAAAATAATGTGGCGTCAAATAATGATATTGTAGTTTCATTTAGCGTTTAATTTGTATGTAATTTTCAATCAATCAAGAACATTTGGACTATGTACAGTACATTCACACAAATTCAATCACATTATATTCAACCCCATCAATCCTACATAAATATCTCATTCCCATTCAAACACGCATTTCCACAACGTATGTTGCAAGCAAATCGATCAATACTCGTGAGCTACACACTTTTAGTACACATATACGCTGCAGGGGTACATTGATGATACATGAATAGACGGCACTTCCCCCATTCCTCCCCTCCTGTATGCTCTGCTATAATTATGATATGATTATGAATAGAGTGGATGGCCTGCTTGCCAGCCATTGAATTATGCACACGATCAGAAACACATAGCATGCTCTGAGTGGTACTAGATTGAATGCATCAACATGCTTGGAGATGGATCACTAATTAGATGGATATAAAATGCATCCTCTCAAGTCCATCTTGCATCCACTTATATTCAATACATGTACAGGTAAACGTCTTGAATTATTCTCAATGCGTTATCTCACTATTGCTATCCTCTCTTTCTCTCTCGCTCTTCTTTAGTACTGGCATTTAGGCATACAGTACAGTGTATCCATCTGTCTTTCAAATAATGTCTCCTCTCTCTGTTTTCTCCCTTGTTAACTATCTTGATTTATAAAATCATTTTCCTTTTACAGGATTCATAGAGTACAGAATACTGAGCTGCATGTTTTCTCCATTTTCTTTTTTATTTCTGGAAATCACACATCCATACTTCTATTCTAAAAGGACAGCTGTTCATTGTTTAGAACTGACTAGGTTTTATTCATGAAAATCTCTTTCGTTCTTTTGCCTCACTCTCTTTATCTCTCTCTCTCTCTCCTAAAACAACCACTCTCCCATCATATCCACCCTCTCAGACCACATCACCAACACACAAGAAAACCCCTAACCCCACCCTCACAACTCCCATTTTACCTCACAACTCCCATTTTCCCCCTCTCACTCAATGATTGATTTCTCCATTCAGGAGAGAACAATATGATCCCAGATTTCCTTTGACTAATGTTGTGAGCTTATGAAAAATCTCACTTTGATGATGAGCTATGTATGTGTGCAATCTGAAACCTATAAGATTTCATATAAAGAGTGAGAAATTACTGATGCAATAATGTACTGGAAAAGCATCTTATATCCTTAAAAAATGAAAACATAATTCTCAGATTTTTGAACATATTTACATATATATAAGCAGATTATTTTCATGTTTTGAATGGTCACATATGGTTCACAAGTCTAAAGTTATTATACTGAGTGAAAATGTTATCAAAGTAAAAATGATCGAAAAAATAGCAAAGGTAACGCCAGCATAAAATTTTCCTTACAGTACTCAAAATCATAGATTAAAAAAATATTCATGCTACTCATTTGTTTTTACAAAATATTCAAATGCAGGTATCTCAATATTAATGTATTTCTAAAAAATCTATAGTCTATAGATCTATATATTTTCGTCAAAATTAACAAAAAAAAAGAGTGAGTTCTAAAAATATTAATAAACAACCAAAAATAGCCTTCATTTTTGTTAAGGCCTGATGAAAAAAACAGTGTACATGTGAATATTGCAAATTATGAATACTGCTGACTTAAAACAAATCACCAAGGTAGTAAATTAATGAAGTCCTTGGGAATATTTACACAAAGTAAATTCATTGAATGCCTAGTCCTTGAGAATATTCAGGAAATACAAACCTGTCGATTCGTATCCATTGTGCTAAATATTATTCTTGATACTATTACTATACTCCTCAGTTTCAAATACTTCTAAAAAACATCCCCCTCGCACCCATTCACAAAAAATAAGTCTAACCTTGTATGAATCATCGTTGGAGGCACAAAACACACAGTGAGAATCAGATTCTTTCAAAACAACAAAGAATGCAGAATTGCTAAATTTGTACTACATGCATGGGTGACCAAGGGGGTGTGAGATACCCCAAATACAGTCTATTATCAGGGACATTTAAATGATCAATATCAAGCCCGCCCCTCCCCTCTCTCTTTCTACCTCCCTCTCCCTTGCTTTTCATCTAGATATATATATATCTCCTTTTCTCTATCTCTTTCTCTCACTCTGAGCCCACAATATTTACTTCAACACACTATTTATTCTATTGGCGATCACTGACCCACATCAATCATTTACTATAAAGTACTGAAAACACATAGAGTCTGGGTCATTTAAACACCGCCAAACAAACACATACTCTAGGAGTCCAATGCTTATCCACATGGTTAAACCTACAGAATAAATAGCACTATAATATGGCTTTGCACTCTATTTTAGCCTTCATGTACATTTAAAAGAAATTAAATATACAATTTAAATTTCATGTAATACTGGATACCTAATGGTTCCATATCTATCAAAAGTACATAACATTACTCTTAATTTTGATAATGCACCACATAATTAATAGAGCATTGTTTTTAAGTTTTACATCTTAACTGATACAAATCATGTTCCAGTGTAAATACTAGGCATGCTTATGAATCTGATCACACATCAAGGAAGTACAGTAATAAAATGTTTATAAATATACCACAACGAATATGTCACAAAAGTTTGGTAAACAATAAATAATCAATATTTCTTGGCTACAAATAACTTTCATCACAAACTAACTATGAAGAAAATAGATAGGAAAATAGACTGTAATCTACATACAGTAAGTGGCAAAAATAACTAATAAATATAGAAACATACTTTACATTACAACATAATGTAATTTATAGGATATTGAAATAAAAAGACAATGAAAACTAGTCTTTTGAAGTCAATAATCGCAAAACAAGCTATCATCATAAAATCACAGACTCTCAAAGTTCAAAAGAAAAAGGTTTTACACATACCATTATTTGATATCCATGTTCCCTTTTGTGTCCTCCGATCTCTGCTCCAGCACGGAAACACTGTAAAACAATGGAGATATCTTTCAATTTGTACAAATTCTTCACATTGCACAAGAAAATAAAATATCAATCATTATTATCTATATGAGAGTTTTACGCCGTGCAACATTAGGCCATGTTGCACGGCTTCATTTTCACGCGTGCAATATTCCCTGGTATTCCATTCATTGCCATCCAATATTATATAAATATTCCATAACTGGAATGAAACCTACATTTACTCAAATTAGTACAGGTGGAGCATTTACCAAATTGAAAATGTAAACAGATCTTGTTTTATATCAGGGTGAAATTCATAATACATACTGTACATATAACATGGTAAAATTTGCAGATACTGATAAGGAATATAACTCTCTTGTTACAAAAAATAAGATTGACTTCCGCAAAATTATCCAAATTAACTTTACATTGCAGTAATATTAGTTAAAAAATGGAAATTGAAACCAATTTGCCAATGATAATGTTGTGGGTCCCGGAGGTACAATGAAGTCTGCAATAGATTTGAATTTATGATCATACCTAAAATTATTGTTTAAGACAATTGAAAAAATTGATTTCCAAAGAAAAAAAATCATATATTTTTGTATGATTCAAATGACCAGATCTGTCGCTGTCAGAGCATACTTAAAACATTATCACTAAGAAATGTTGCTCGTCATTTCATAAAAGAGCGCCACCTACTGATGAGCGTTTTGTAACCTTCTCACTGTGTTTGTATTGAATAAATTATAGTACCCCTGTATGACTTGTCTAGCATGTCTTCATTAATTTGGTGGCAGCGGTGGGATCCAAACTCCAAGATCAAACTATCAAAATGACTGGTGAATAAAAACCAGTGTCTTAGAAAACAGGAAAAAAAAGAGAAAATATTTGATCACCATTTGTTAAGCTAAAAAAGTTCCTTTATGTTGACCAGAACATTTTGCTCATCATATTTCCTAATACTGTAGTTTTGCTTCTGGTTTCATAAAGGAACGAAAATTAATGCATGGAAAATTTTGTGCCATTTCATGAAATAAAACCACCTAAGTGGCAACCATTTCATAACCTTCAATTGCTTCAATTCAATTCAATTCATTTCACTTCACTTTAAAAATTCATAAAATAACAAATTAAAAGCAATTGCTCTATAAATTTTGGTGAGAAAAAGCATTTGTTCTGAATTAATAAGGGCAGGGCGTGTCTTCATGAACGAGGGGAGATGGGGATTATACACATCTCCCTGATTGATGGATGGCCTCCAAGTTGCCTTTACTAAATATAAGTTAATAAACAAGCATAAAGGTAAAAAAAAAATAAATTGACGCCTACTTTAACTATTAAAAATAATCTTCAGCTAAAATAAAAAAATCCCCAAAGCAACTGAAAATGCTAGATGCCCCAATTTTCGTACAAATTTGTAATTGATATACCCATACTAAAAGGAATCCAAGCTATGGGCAAAATAAGAAGAATTAAACGTGATGTTAGGGCCCCCCCCCCTCCCCCTAAAAAAAGGACCAATTAAGATATGACCATTTACATTACGGCCCAGGCCCCATGGTTTGGGCATGGGGAACATGAATATTTCAAAATTTGTTGTTTTTAGATATCAATTTATATTTGCTCTCTTTAAAAAAATCCTTTCAATTTATATGATGAAAATGGAAGAGAATCATATGAAAATATATATGTACACTGCCAATTCAAGCCCAATTATTTGTAATCTCTGACTAGATTTGTGTCTTTGGTACTAGAACAAAGGAAACAAAGGGAATTATTTCAATGCATGAGATCACCAACTAAATGGAATTTAGTACAAAGCACTGGTACTGCAGAACAGCCATTGTCCTTTTCCATTGCTAGCCCCTTCACAACATCTTTTGTACAGCACAACATGTATGGACAGTGTAGAAGAGCTTACAGGAAATGAATACCAAAACGGACCCCCGTTGGCTTCAGTACACACACCGCGTTTTATGATCGCGATGTTCATAGTCTGTGTGTAGTGTAAGCACATGTGTGGAAAGAATAGAAGGCCCTGGGCGGACGGGGCAAAGAGGCTCACACACAAACAAATGCCAACCAACACCGTTGACTCAAAACCATGTTGTGCACAATGGCGTTGTGTCTGACGGCTATGTATCCCCTATGTAAGATGGGAGTAGCAATTTCAAGCAAGTTAGAACATTATTTTCGTTTTAAAATAAGTAAATCAGTGTTTCATTGGACTTTAATGATGTTGACCTTGATGTGTAAGCAGCCGACTTGCTTTTCTATTTTTATACTCGCCTGTAAACAAAGATCGAAAGTCTCGCTATCTGAGCAGTCGACACATTTCACGCTGAAGGATTTTAACTCCTCTTGGCAGTAGTTGCAATACAATCTTGGAGGGCAGTCTGAAAGGAGAATAATGTAAGATTTTAATATAATGATTAAACAGAAACATAAACATACAAGAATATGTAAAAACGGTCAATAAACTCAGTAACTCACCGGCCATTTTCAGGGGACGGACGGGGGATTCCTCGTACACCGGCTGCAGGTTGACGTCATCACGCATTTTACCCATGATGCAACTGGAATAGCAGACAAGAAAGAAAATGGCAGGACCTTCTGTGAAACTCAGTTTAGAATCTCTTCAAGAGCACAAAGTGCAGGAGATTTCTCTCGATGGATTGGAAACCTACACTAAGTATGTATATTTAACGTCTCAGAAAATCAATTTATTTGCTTCACTGATCACTGTAACCTCTCCAAATTTGTATTAGTTCTTGCTAAATTAACAGCTTAAAATATTTCATCTCGGTCCCACTAATTCATCTTTACGTGTGGAACAAATTTCAGTTTGGAGTACAGTCAGTGCCAGTGGCGCATGACGTGATCCGCGTGAATGAATGAAGAGTGGTGAACTTAGTCGGTGACTTTAGCCTTCAGGGAAGTTTCATCTTTGATTCATTTGTTGTAAAAAAGAATTTAAGATAGGAATTCCTGAATACTGTAGATCTAACTAACCATGACATGATAACTCTGACATGGGTTAAATTATAGCTATGGATAGCTCCCTGGAATAGTTTTTGACATTTTTTGACATTGTCACTACTCCAGAGAGCTATGGAGTAGGTGCTATACCGTGCGTGTAGCAGAGGGAAATGTGATTTGAAAAGCTCCCCAAATCACGCTTTCCTTATCACCAATCCCAATGCCACACGGCTTGGAACTTGCCTTTGAAGTTCTTCTACCATAATTTTGATAAATGAAAAGGAATTGTACTCACCAGTCTTGAAAAAGCAGGATTTTACCTTCCTCTCTGCTTCCGTAGCAGACAGATAGTACACAGCTCAATTAGAATCACAATACAGATCGATGACTTCCGTTGTAAACATCCCGTTCGGGTCAAAGGGTAAAAATTATAGGAGTTTCGCGGCCACTTCGCAATCGTCATCCAGCTTCCGTAATTCGGAGAATGAGAGACCGTGCAACGAGCATATACCTCTATGGCAATAAGCGAGACCGTTCGCGCGGTGCTGAGCTTGGTGGAAGCTGCCCGCGTACGTACTAGCGCAGCCCGGCCAAAGATACCGTACCGGTACGCTCTTTGAGCCCAGCCCCACACCGCACGTACCATCTCGCTCATTGCACGTTCTCTCATTACCCGAATTACGGAAGCTGGATGACGATTGCGAAGTGGCCGCGAAACTCCTATAATTTTTACCCTTTGACCCGAACGGGATGTTTACAACGGAAGTCATCGATCTGTATTGTGATTCTAATTGAGCTGTGTACTATCTGTCTGCTACGGAAGCAGAGAGGAAGGTAAAATCCTGCTTTTTCAAGACTGGTGAGTACAATTCCTTTTCATTTATCAAAATTATGGTAGAAGAACTTCAAAGGCAAGTTCCAAGCCGTGTGGCATTGGGATTGGTGATTAGGAAAGCGTGATTTGGGGAGCTTTTCAAATCACATTTCCCTCTGCTACACGCACGGTATAGCACCTACTCCATAGCTCTCTGGAGTAGTGACAATGTCAAAAAATGTCAAAAACTATTCCAGGGAGCTATCCATAGCTAGGTGAATCTGATCATTGTTTCATGCGTGTCTTTTTAAATGCGACGTGCGCGAATGAAAATGCAAGTTACAATTTTCAAATTTGCAGATGATTTGCAGTTGATTATGAACAACACCCCCTAAGACTATAGTGTCTATACATAACTTTATGTGGTAAACCAGGAGAATAGCGACCAGATCATAGGCGCGATGTATTCAATTTGTTTCTTCATCAGCGGTGCAGACTCAACAGCTTTCAACACTCCTTCTTTCCCAGTGTCATCTGCCTGTGGAACGATCTCCCTGCCAATGTCACATCATCGTCTTCGCTTGAAGTATTCAGAAGACGAGTGGTAGGGTTGACGCTGCGCAAGGACTAGAAGGAGGAGTCTGTTTTTACTCGCACAAGGAGCACTTTCAGCACAAACTTTTGTATAAATAAAGTCTTATTTGGAATTGGAGCTCAATAATACAACACGGCACACAGACACCGCACAAAGTACGATATTACTCTTTCCAGAGGAATGTACTCACATCGGAAGAAGAAGAAGAAGAATATAAATATACATGGATTTATATAGCGCAATTACTATACTAAATATATTCAGCTGGGCTAATTATGTCTTAATGCCAAATTGTACAAAGAAACTTATTTAAGAGAAAAGATATGTTTTTAAATTAAACTTGAAGGTACTTAGGGATTGAAAGTTTCTGATGTGGATTGGCAAACTGTTCCAAAGTTTTGGAGCTGCTATGGCAAAAGCACGGTCTCCCATTGTGAGTTTTGTTTTGTGGTTAGGAATGTGGAGTATCTGTGTATCTCTAGAGCTACGCAGACTATCATTCATGACAATACTATGGAAGCGTGCGGGAGTGCATCGGCGATGATTTTTGCACCAGTTCGACAACAAACATTTGGTAATGTTGGCTCAAGTTTACACTTTTTAACACCAGAATCGATTAAATTTTCAACAAATTTCTTGAGAATGAGATATTGAAGAAGGGGGAAAAAAATAACATTTAAGACCATTATTCTGTTTATAAAATGTAACAAAAGTCGCTTTTGGACGTGTTTTGTGGATGGTTACCTGTGTGTATTTTGGACTTCTACCGCCGATGTTTGCAATTTTTACATGGCACGCGCACGCAATCTGGTCGCTATTCTACGCATCTGCCCTTTATGTTAGATATAATAATCAACCTGATCAGTAAGATGTCTGAAAAATAATCCCACCAAAATATTTGGCAAAATGTAGATCTAGACCAACCATTTAGTTTAGGCAATTCTCATGACTACTGATTTGTCATTTTATTGTGTATTTTTGGAAGGTTAAAAAAAGTAGGCAAATTTATTGTACTACTTGTGAAAAACAAAGCTAATTTAAAAAATGAGAGATTGTATACTGCAAGAAGCAAATTAAAAATGAAAATAAACAGGAGTTTAAAAAAAATACCGTAAACATAGCTACGGATAGCACTCTGTAATAGTTTTTGACATTTTTTGACATTGTCACTACTCCAGAGAGCTATGGAGTTGATGCAATACCGCCCGTGTAGCAGAGGGAAAGGTGATGTGAAAAGAGATTAGAGACTGTTCATGCATTGAGCAAGATCGTGCGCGCGGCACGGGGCTGGGCTCATAGTGCCGCCCACTACATGAACCCAGCCCCGTGCCGCGTGCACGATCTCGCTCAATGCACTGACGCTAACTCTCCGAATTACAGAAGCTGAAACGTCTGGATGACGATTGCGAAGTGGTCAAGAAACTTCTATTAATTGACCCTTTGCCCCGAGCCGGATGTTTATATCGGAAGTCATTGGTCTTCATTAGTCATTAAGAGTGGAGTGTAAACAACTTGTCTGCTATGTAAGAGGAATGAAATCTTGCCTTTCTACTGAAGGTAAGTGCCGAACACTGTCTTTTGTATGGGAAAGGGTGGGCTGGAACCTAACCTAACTTCCAAGACCTATTAAATTGGGATTGGTGATTTGAAAAGGGTAATTTGGGGGGCTTTTCAAATCACCTTTCCCTCTGCAACACGGGCAGTATTGCATCAACTCCATAGCTCTATGGAGTAATCA